>JALPQI010029164.1:0-11518 GCA_025490895.1 Thaumatotibia leucotreta
GGTAACTGACAAATGTTTTTATCTTTAAAAGTTTACATACACACTCACATAGGAGATTGTTGTGTTTTGATGATAAAAACTATCATTTGTCGTTTCCTAGGCCTAACAAAGATGACCATAATTAGGCGAGCTGATTAACATTTGAAGTAACTCAATATTGTTACCGTTTCTTGCAAATTTGACTTCTGCTTCATTATGATGAACAGATCAGTCAGAACTTCAGATTACCACCGATTTTTATGACGGACAATATCGAAACGGAAATTGAACAGGCAGCCTTTTTTGCAGTTTGGTTAAGAACCTCTGGGATCCCGATACATCGATTTACACCATTGGATCAAAAATGTCGAATTTATGGTGACGACTGTTTTGACTTCATAAAAAACACGTTGGATACACAGATATATGTACTTTTGATTACTATCGCATGGAAAACTCGGGAAAACTTAAAAGGTTATTAACGTTGGTTAACATGCTATATTTAGATTTTTTTATCAGAAATAAACACTAAAACGATACCCCTGTCATAACCCGCAAGCCATGAGACCATAACAGAGAAGATGGTATTTCACGTACACCTCGGTACAGCGACACGATAGTAGACTATAGAAACGATAACCATGTTGTTTTTTTACTGTTTAACCTTTTTACCACTTTCAAGAGTTCAATTCTCAAAAACCCTAAAACATGTCTTTAGTCATTTATGTTTGGGAATACTCCTGTGAAGTTTCGGATAAAACAGTTTAAATAGTCAAGTTTCCCCTACAAACTTTAGACTCATTGCACCCTCTAATGAGTGGATTTTGACTTAACCTTTTTTAGAGCGCCCCTACACCCTCAAAGAAACCCTACGCGCTATATTTGAAATCTCTAGAACCAGAAATGAACATAATTAATAAAATTATATTGATATTTTTCGAATTTTACCCCATCACACCATAACCGTGTACATAGTATTTCACGTCTGCCGCGTTAATTTTAAAATCGTTTTTGTGATCTACGTCCCGATAAACCATAGAAACGATACCCAACTTGATTTTTTCACTTCCTCACCCTTTTTACCTTTTTCAGGGGTTAAATTTTCAAAAAACCTGCAAACATGTCTTTATTACTTTGAAGAATACTCCTAGGAAGTTCGAACAATAGTCCAACTAATCTTGTTTCGCCATACTAACTTTGGACCCCCATTGCACCCTCTAGGGAGTGGATTTCGACTTAACCTTTTTAGAGCACCCCTACATCCTCAAAGAAACCTACGCGCTAAATTTGGAATCTCTAGAACCAGAAATGAACATAAATATAAATAAATAATAAAATTATATTGATATTTTTCGAATTTTACCCCATCACACCATAACCGTGTACATAGTATTTCATGTCCGCCGCGTTAAATTTTAAAATCGTGATTGTTTTCGTGATCTACGACTCGATAAACTATAAAAACGATACACATCTTGATTTTTTCACTTTGGCACCCTTTTTACCTTTTTCAGGGGTTGAATTTTTAAAAAACCTTAAGCATACCTTTACTCAATTACTTTAAAGAATACTCTTGCGAAATTTTGGATAAAATAGTTCACCAATCTTATTTCGCCATACAAACTTTGGATCCCCATTTCAACCCCTTAAAAGGTGAATTTTTAAAAAATCCTTTCTTAGTGCTCGTCTACACCATAAAAGGAACCTACGTGCTAAATTTGGAGTCTATAGGACCAGGGGTTTAGGCTGTGCGTGCATCTTTATCAGGGAGCTTCTTCTTTTATATACATAGATTGCTCATGTTTATGATAAAAAATGGATTTTCCAGGTCCGTTTTACACGAAAATGATACCAAACAATGCATAGTAGGCCTTATTAATTAGTAAAAAAATATTAAACGCAACCCTTCCGCATGCACATTCACACCCCGCCCCCCCGTGCTCAGGGGGGGAATTGGTTTTCCCTCCACATCTAAAAACAACTATTTTGAGACCCTCTAGGTCTGGTTAAAATTACAAAACTGTAACTCGCAGCGCACAATTTTTCTCAACTTTGTAAGGACCGTGACCCTTACTATTTAATAATATACTCGTATTAAGGATTATAATTTAGGATTGGTTCTCAAATGGATAACTATATACCTATAATACCTACTGTTTGTCATTAGATAACAAAAAAGTGTCAACAAAAAATATAGCTAAGTTCCTATTGAAAAGAAAGAAAAAGAAAGAAAAAACGTTTATTCGAGAGAGTAGAAACAAAACAAAACAGTAAACCCGAAATTTTGTCTCGAAATGGCCAAAACTCAGCATTTTGCCAGCAGAGCCAACGCTGGTCTTCCATTTTGGCCATTTGAGTAAGATACTTTACACAACAAAAATACTACTAGTTAAAAAAAAACACAACTCAAAAATATTTTATCATCATCATCATCATGTCAGCCGAAAGACGTCCACTGCTGAACATAGGCATCCCCCAAAGTTTGCCACAATGATCGGTCCTGTGCCACCCAAAAATATTTAATAAAACAATTTTAGTGGAACCTCAAATTTTATACGACAGTAACAAGTAACAAGATAAACAAAACATGGGACTGATGAAGCATTAGCAAGCTAGGGGCCAAATCGGGGGTAATGGTGGGAAACGAAACGGTCATTCTCGATTTCGGCAGTTTGGAAGCGCAAGCTTCATTTAGTTGGGAACTACCAAGTTTAAGGGAATTGTGTTTCGTCTTCTAATTTAAGATCAATTATGTACAATAACTTGAAAGTATATTTAAGATACTAAGGTAGAACTTAGAAGTATCAGTGCGTAACATGTTATCAGAAAATATTTATTTGAATCACGATGCATTATTTTATTATGCTCATTATGTAAATCTACATAAAAGGTATTGTCATGTGTTTTGCGACAGGAGTTTGTCAGTTTTGTTAAATAGTATTTATTTTATAAGGTGACAATATTGAATTTTCTCAAAATTCTATCTTTTTAGTCAATTCCCTTGTACGAGTAAGTGTCAGGTGCTATTTGAATGTCAAATATTGAGATTTTGAAATATTAACTATCAGTCCTAAGTAATAAATGTCAGCCTGTCTTAAAACTAAGCAAATAATTTAGATATAAGCTAATCATTTCAAAGTTGGAATATGAAGCATTAAAGGCAAACATTTATCATCGTTTAAATGCCCTAATAGTTTATTTTATCTTTTCGATGGCAACTCAAGCTATGATGACGAGTATTGGTACAGTGTCGGGTATTAGCAGGGATCGGATACCGGTTTTATCTCCTTTCAAAAGAACGGTTCGAGCTCCGTTCTTTTTCGTTCTTCGGTATATATATATATTTTTTTAATGGAGTAATTCGAAAATACGGTGTTTATAATTACGTAAAATGTTGAGTACTCCGCAAAAAATGTAAAACATTTTGAAATATTAAGCTATTTCGAGGTTTTTCTAAAAAACCGGTCCCGATCCCTGGGTACTAGTACTTCCACCTTATTATGAGATTTTATAAGTTACGTGATGCGAACGATCATTCAAAGAAAATTGGAGTGAGAAAAACATACAAAGTAACATGTGCTTCCCGAACGTATACAAGATTTCCGAATGTGTACCATTGATTACTATTTACCCAAACAAATGAGACTCGGTATCAAACGGCCTACCACAAAAAGAAAACCGTAAATTTCAAGCACTCGTCTCTGTCACTCTGATTAAGGCGTAATTAGAGTGATAAAGACAGATGCTCAAAAATTTCGATTTTCGACGTTTAGTAGGACCTTGAACTTCAAAGGGAATACATATTGATGAAACTGGGAAATTCGGTATTTGCGCAAAGATCTGATGATGAAAGAAATGATATTTCGGTTTTACTGAAGATATAAGCTTCTTTTTAGTTTATTACTGAAAGATTACTTACATACGTCTTATTTTCTTTTTAGGGTTTCGGAACCGTAAGGGCGAAAACCAAACTTGTATCTACAGGGTGTAACATGAGTCGTGAACAGTAATACGTTTTTCTAACTCTATAAACAACTAACAATTGAATGCCCCACAAGTTACTTGGAAATAGTCATATTTTTTGTGTTTTTTGTGGCTTTTTCTAACTTTTAAGGTGTTTTTCAGAAATGATAACGGCTATTTAAGCTATTTGAAACGTTACATGTAATAAATATCATTTAATTTTTACAAAATTGGCGTTATTATTTATTTCAATATGAAGAGGTAATTAAAGTATTCCATTAATTTGTCTTAAAAATCCTTTTGATTATCCTAAAGCCAAAAAATACAAAAACATAAACCCAAAAAAATACAAGCATATAATAAATAACTTGTAAGTTTTTAAGTAACTTGTCGGGCATTTAATTGTTAGTTTTTTATAGAGTTAGAAAAACGTATTACTGTTCACGACTCATGTTTCACCCTGTATAGGTTCACATTTATAAGAATTCCGTTTATGCCCTTCAGTAAAACATTTTTATATCGACCTTTGTAACTTATAGGTACTTAAATTAATATTTATGAAGTCGATCATTTGATAGGTCCTTAGTATGTATTCGTATGTGGCTACTAAACGTTTTTCTGTTAAGATAAGATAATATAATTTGAAATAAAAAGGTTAGACAAACCAAATATTAACAACACACATAAGTTTCAAACATATTGAACATATAAATAAATAGTTCACATGAAAAGGAAGACTGACCTAATTTTAGCCTGGTCTTGGTCATCATACTCAGTTTGAGCTATTAAAATTTAAACCAAAATTAACTAAAAATAAAGCCGCTTTCTCATAACTTTACATTTTACATAAAACAAAAGAATTTTGTGTATAACCTCATCCTAAACAGGCTTTTCATTGAAAATTTGACAAAAAACGAATAAGTCCTTTAGGAATGACAATGGGCAGGACGAGGTTAAATGTACATTGATTAGGTCGATTGCTTATAATTTATATCACTCCTGCGACCTTGATCAGGTCATCAGTGCACCTTGTGGGGTGTGTACCTACACCTACTCTATATCTTCTTCCTCTTCTTCTAGCTAGTTAGCGTTATCTCGGCCGTTGCCAGGGTCCGCTTTCGTGCTACATTTCCTCCACTTTGCGGGATCCTGGGCATCTTCTACTGTAAGCCATGTCAGCTTTCACTGCCGCGGGGTCGGGGGCCGTCAAGGGCTAGGTTAAGGCATATTATGTAGTGTGGGATTCAAGTAAAAGCAACCATGCGGTTAAATTTGGAGTATATTTCTTAAGCAGTCTGAAACAAAATAAAATTCTAAAACAAAGCCTTATGTCAAGTTACATTTGAAATTTCCCACGTTCGTTCGCTAGGTCGTCTTACAGCCTTCTCCTCGATCCATCGTTCCTACCCATCCAAGTACACTCATTCACTCGTACAATTCACTCATTCATTCAGTCATCGGTCAGTCTGTTCATACGTTCCGTTCCTATACATATATATGTTCCCTATATAGTGCGTACTCTATATGTATAAATAAATAATCCCTAGGTCATCATAATTAAAATACACACCCGTATGAAACACACTGACACACACTGTTAGGACACCAATTCCAAGTTAGTTCACTTTTGTTACAGTTATTAATGAATTAAGTTAGCGGCTAACTAGCGAGCTGGTTTGGTGAACTAAACTGTCGTTAGTTTGGGTGCACAGTGGCACCAACTTGTATGCGCTCACTCAATATGACCTGGCCCCTATTTCTGGCTAGTCCGACAACTGTAAAATTTGCCGTTTCTCCTTTTCTTTAAGTTTATATATTTTAAAGTATTCTATATGCCAATTCATGATATATATCACACTTTTTGTCCTGCCTCATTGCCAGGCAGCGTGATAGCAGGTGGACCAAAATGTTAACGGATTGGTGGCCGCTTTCAGATGGGAGAAGCGCAGGGCGTCCGCCCGCTCGATGGGTGGACGATATTCGGAAGAGTACGGGTCACTTTTGGATGAGGTTAGCTCAGGACAGAACAGGGGCCTATGCTCAGCAGTGGGCGAATAACGGCTGAATATGATGATCATACTTTTTGGACCCATGCACGGATCAAAATGAAGAGGTGGGGATTTTTTTTTTATTCCGGTTATCTTCGAAACTATTGACTTTAGAAAAAAACTTTCTGTTAGCATCCTTATTATTTTCATCAATACCTACATTAAAGGATAATGGTAAAATATAAAAAAACATATCCACTTTACTAGTAGGGGTACCTACCCGAAAAAAATAGATTTCCTTTATTTTATTCTACCATTTTGTCGGCGTGATTAAATGTATGTATACCCACCTGTACCAAATGGTAAATTTCTAGTACTAACGGTCAAAGACACTGCGGACAGACAGACATGGCGAAACTATAATATTACATTACGACACAAGTGCGAAAACAGACCGAAGGGAGTGTTTTAAATCGACACTAGTTACGAATTTCCTTTTTGCACGTGTCTTGTACGACGTTTTTTAGTACAAATGGCCCTCCGAAGTTTTGGACCTGACGTTAAATGAGCCACTTCTCGCACTAGAGCCTAAAAAAGGCACCATCTGTACTAAAACCTATACTTTACCTTTAGGGTTCCGTAACCCTGAAAATCATAAATGACTGAGTTCTGGGGGGCTACCAGGATCTTTTAACGCGATTCAGTTTAGGTGCCGCTTGTCAGTTATGGAACTGACACATCGCAATTCAGATTAGTCCTAAACTGAATCATAGTCTACGAACAAATACAACATGGAAACCGCACGCCATACTAAATCGCCTTTCAAAAACGGTCCTGAATTTTAGTTGACAAGTGTCATTCCCTCTTCGATGCATCATGGTAACGAATGTCAATATCAACCTATAAAAACTTAAACCGCCATTTATAAATAGTTGTGATTGCTTCATAAAAGTTTTGATTGGCTTTATTCTATAAACATTTGTCAAAGATGTTGCGCCGAAATGTGCGTGGTGTTAAGAAAAGCGCTATGCCTTGCCCATCTTGGCACATTGAAAAATTGTTTTTGGGGGCATTTTTGAGCTGCTATTAGACAGCCCCCCTGAGCTTTCTGAGGTACCTTAGGTACCTACCTAACAAACATTATACTTTGAATTTTGAAATTGGTTAAAAATCGAGCATGTATGCCATTACTTTCAATAACGTTTACGTTAGTGAACCGTTCATAAAATATTTGTAAGAATATTTTAGTCTCGCAGGAGTCATATTTCTAAGAAAATAAATAAATAGTAAATTGGTAGTCGTAAGATAAATCATACGAAAAGGAGAATAAGTAAGTCTCTACAAATTCATTTATAATAATCAAAATATGATTACAGTCGACTCTCGTTTTTAGGGTTCCGTAGCCAAAATGGCAAAAACGGAACCCTTATAGATTCGTCATGTCCGTCTGTCCGTCTGTCCGTCTGTCACAGCCAATTTACTCGGAAACTATAAATGCTACAGTAATGAAATTTGGTAAGGGTATGTGTTGTATGAACCGCTACAGGATTATGATACTAAATTGTAAAAAAAACCATTGGGGTGGGGGCCCTCCATACATGTAACTGGGGGATAAAAAATTTTTTTAGTTGTATATAAGCGTGTGGGGTATTAATAGAAAGGTCTTTGAAAATGATATGAAGGTTTATACATTTAATTTTTATTTAAGCAAATCATTTTCGAGATATCAGCTCTCAAAGTATGAAAAATGTGTCCCCCCCCGTTTATTTTTTAAACTACGCGATATAAAATTATAAAAAAAATATATGTTATGCACATTAATAAACTCTATCAACGATTTTTGGTTTGATTAAATTACCTCCTATAGTTTTTGAAGTAGGTTGATTTAACTGTATTTTTTTAATAATAAATTGATAATGGTACGGAACCCTTTGCGCGCGAGTCCGACTCGCACTTGGCCGGTTTTTTTTCAAACCTGTAATAATTCGAAACTCTATAAGTAAAAGTTATCACGAAGATCTCTTAGTTTTCGATGTTTTAATCACTTGGTAATTCGAAAAAAAACATCGCAACGCTTAGGCGTCAAACACTCATTAATAGGCATGATGACTGGCAAGTCAAATCAGCATCTTTTTTCGAACTGTCAAAACGATCACCACTATTGAATTTTATATGAAAATACTCAACGTTTGAGTAGTGCCAAATGACCTACTCTTTTGAGTTCTTTACAATTTATTAAATAGAAGTTCTCTACAAAAATTACTGCAATCTACATCTTAGTAATAATTGCTTCGTGTATTATTTCGTGCATCATCATCATCATCATCATCATATCAGCCGAAAGACGTCCACTGCTGAACATAGGTCTCCCCCAAAGATTGCCACAATGACTGGTCCTGCTCCACCCGCATCCATCGTGCATAACGTTAAATAATTTATTTTAACTACAATCATCATCCCTAGTTATTCATCACAATACCTTCCAAACTCTCACCAATTCATTCTAAAGTCTCGTAACCTAAAAAGGTACTGAACCGATTTCCAAAACGACCCGCTTCAAATTCACAGGGTGTTCTCTCCGTCACGTACCAATAATATGTACAGGATGATATCATGCCTCACTGCGCCGTAGCTTGACTTTTGAATTGTTAAGTCGAAGGGTGAAGGGTTGAATGCAACGCTCTGGTGGTGATGCATTGGAGGGTTAGATCAAGGGAAGGTGTCGGTTTGAGATAGGTACACTGAACCAATTGGGTAACTACAATTTTACGGCAGTACAATTTCACGGAGATATCGATTTACGTATATACAATGTGTAAATCTAATACGGGCGATCAATTAAACCAGGCATGGGATTCATTAGTGTAATCATGGATTACAAGGTTTTTTTAAAATTACTCTTAATTTAGACCCCACAGATTTTTTTTAAGATTATCGGAACAGCAATGTAGGTACGAACATTTGTTATTGTTGATATGGCAGTTATGTCATCTGCTTTTGAAATTAGCTGTCAACGAGTGCTTAACTCGCGTATGTTGCTCTACATTGCGCGCCGAATTATTTTGTATGGAAAAACTTGTTGCTCTAATTTTGAATAAAAGTTATTTGAATGTACTTATTATGTCGTAAACTAACACCCGTTAAGAGCTTCGCCCGTATTAGACTTACACCCTGTATAATACATGAAGTTGATGTGAAAACTCAAATCAAATTATTTATTAACTAAATATTTTGATTTGAACTTGTTGGAGGTATAACGCTGGACATTTTAAAAGGATAGTTTTGAATTTTATTTTTGTCAAGGCTGGTGTTCTCTTGTCAAGGGTCACTGCCAACTAGGCTACGGAGGAAGAGTGCTCTTACTCCGTAGCCTAATTGGCAGTGACCCTGCCTACGAAGCTGGAGGTTCCGGGTTCGAATCCCGGCGAGGGCATTATTTGTGTATTTATTTATCACAAATATTTGTTCCTTGGTCATGGCTGTCTATGTATTTAAGTAGTAGTAGTAGTAGTAAATCACTTTATTGTACACAGAATATGTTACAAAAACAGTTATACAGAAATTTAGGTACAAAGGCGAACTTATCCCTATAAGGGATCTCTTCCAGCTAACCTTTGAGAGATTGAGTGGAGAACCGAAAGACTAGATAGACAAACTCACACAATGCACAATGAATACAAATAATTAAAAAAACACTAAATTAATAGAATACACACATAACTTTTATCAAACAATACATAGACTACATATCAGTATACATAAATACTATACAAAATAAGTATATACAAATAAAAGAACTGTTAAAATGTCAGAAATGAGCTAAATTATCGTTCGTGGATAGCCACATCTTCTTTAGATTAGCCTTGAATGATGCCACAGACTCTGGCACTGCCGGAGGGATAGAAGCAAACCGTTTCATAACTTCACAGCACGTACGGTGAAAGATTTAGCATAGGATTGTGTCTTGTTAGGGGGTATAGCAAGGATGAGATTATGACTTGAACGTAAGCGGTGGTCACTACCTATAGCTAGATAACTAAATCTCTGAGTTAGATATGGTGGAGAAGTAGGATTAAACAGTATGTTGAAAAGCAACGACAGGATATGCACATCTCTGCGCTGGCGGATCGGAAGCCAGCCGAGCTGGGACCGAAAGCTAGAAATGTGATCATATTTGCGGAGACCAAATATATACCTAATACATACATTCTGCAAGCGCTCCAGCTTACATAGCAGCTCTTCAGAGGGATCCAGAAACGCAATGTCACCATAGTCTAGGAAAGGGAGCAAAAGAGACTGGGCCAGAGTAAGCTTGGTTTGGAGCGGGAGGAAATTTTGTAAGCGCCTAAGAGCATGAAGAGAACCAAAAATTTTTTGACTCACCTCTGCAATATGCAGCGACCAGGATAGCGTCTGGTCGAGGGTGATACCTAGATTCCGAACAGTAGAGGAAAATGGGATAGGAGAGCCGTCGAAAATTATGCTAGGTACCTCCATTTCTGAGAGCTTGCCTATAAAGTAAGGACTGTCAACAACAATCGCCTGCGATTTCTGTGCATTAATTTTCAGTCCAAATTTATACGCCCAACCCGTATGGACTCTAAATCAGAATTAATTTGATAAACTAACGAGGGGAAATCATCAATACTAGCCGCTGCATAAATCTGTAGGTCATCAGCATAAAGGTGGTATAAAGAAGTAAGTTCCGCAGTGATACCATTTATAAAAATAGAAAATAGAAGAGGAGAAAGCACGCCACCTTGAGGCACGCCAGCGGAGAGTTCACGCCAATCAGATAGTTTGTCAAGTATCTATATATTATGTAGCTACCTATTATATATATCATCGCCTGGTACCCACATCACAAGCCTTAATTGAGCTTACCGTGGGACTAGGTCGATTTGTGTAAGATGTCCCAAGATATTTATTTATTTACTCGACGTTTTTCCTTACTGTCATGTCTTTGAGTTGTTTATAATAATATACAAATATTTACTAATGTTCCACTGCATTATTAATCTCTAAACCTGATTAACTCTGTTAGAACTTAATTTTTTTTCCCAGTAGTCACACTACTTAATACTATACAGGGTGTAAGTCTAATACGGGCGAAGCTCTTAAGGGGTGTTAGTTTACGACATAATAAGTACATTCAAATAACTTTTACTTAAAATCAGAGCAACAAAATTTTCCATACAATATAATTCGGCATGCAATGTAAAGCAACATACGCGAGTTAAGCACTCGTTGACAGCTAATTTCAAAAGCAGATGACATAACTGTCAAATCAACAATAACAAATGTTCGTACCTACATTGCTGCTCCAATAATCTTTAAAAAAATCTGTGGGGTCTAAATTAAGAGTTACTTTAAAAAAACCTTGTAATCCATGATTACGCTAATGAATCCCATGCCTGGTTTAATTGATCGCCCGTATTAGATTTACACACTGTATAAATTATAACTATTGGGTGTCTTATACCAACGAAAAAACAACCAAGAACAAGATCCGAGCACCAACGTCCGAGGTGGGATTCGAACCCACGTGCTCAGCTTTCGCGGTTGATGCCTGCACCGCTCGGCCACTC
>JALPQI010029165.1:0-11768 GCA_025490895.1 Thaumatotibia leucotreta
TTCGGGAAAAATGCTAGCGAAATATTCTTTCAAGTCTTTTTGCTGAGCTGTATCAGCCCTTTCACAGTTCTGGGTTCCGGCCAATGTTTTGTTCAGTCAAATGCAAATCCATATGTCCCAGAGAGTCTAATACCAGTGTGATAAGAGCATTGTAACATAGGGCTTGTCCATTAATCATGTCATACTGTATAGGGGTAGGGGGGGGAGGGTCAAGGAAAAATCACCAATTATCACCATAGGGGTGGGGGGTCATCGGACAAATCACGTGTAATTTTTTGGTACTCTTCGCTGAACAGCATTTTTTTAAAACACTTTTTAAGTATAAACCAGATGTCAAACCCTGAAGTAAGTTTTAAAACTTCGCGAACCTTGTAGTTGGCCAAAAAGTTTTGTCCCCATCACGTGTGCTTAATAAAGTACGTAAATTCAAGTTTTATTTAAGTTAGCAATAAATTACACGTCATATTGACTTTCCTGAAAATATCACTACTGAAAAAATCGTATGACGTGATTAATGGACAAGCCCATATTTGTGGGAGGATTCTTTCGATTCACATTAATGCACTTGAACAGTCCCACCAATTGGAACCCTAGGCCAATAGAGAACTATGTCAAAGTAACGCTATAAATCAAATTGTGAGGAATCTCTTACTACCTACTTGTCATTTTGAGATGGCTCTACTGTGGCGTAGGGTTCAGTGTACAGTCAACTTCAGCCATCGCTTTTCAATGACCTTCCGATAAGTCTGTTATAAGTTCAATATGCTGTCTCGCTTAAATTCAGTTTATTCCTAGTTCCAGTCAATGTTTCTATTCATTACAAACTTTCCCTTTCATATTTCGTTACATATTTATTTTAGCGAGTAGACTAGTGTTTCTGGAAGGTGCATAGAATACCTCCCACGCCACAGACTTCGAATAAATGTGGTGAGTAATAAATAATGTAGTAATACATCACCGTTATCATCATCATCAGTCTATAATCAGTTCACTACTGGACAAAGGCCTGTCCTGAAAAGAGCTAGATTACCTACAAAAAGAGATGAGATCCCATAAGAAACATTACATGTAAAAAGGCGCAAGCCTCGCAACATAGTAATTTTCACACTACAATAAAGTTTTGAGATCATTTGTGTAACCAAGTCGGTTATTTTTTGTTACTACTAGGTGGTCAATAGAGCTCAATTTCCACTAACTTGGCTATATTGAAACTGTAGAAGTGCTTATTTTATTATAGATAGGTATCAATCACGACCGAACCCACATCATCTCAATCTAATTTGAATAACCCTTTATGATACCTATGATAAAATAAGTACCTCTACAGTTAAACCGAAAAAAGGTTATGTAAATTAAATTGAAACTCCACAATTGCAATTCTCTAAACGTGTAAGACGATTTGTATAAAACGGGGTATGTCGTCTAGACACGGGTATTGTTCTACAAAACTCGTTAGCCACGGTGCTGGTGCTCAAAGGACATCATATTTGGTCCGGCTGCTTTCTATGCAACCTGTCGACGGGATCAATATATACTGTACTCTTCGAGAATATTGCATTTGGCTAGACACTTCATTGTCAGGAGCATTTCAAGTGCGGATGCACGTAAATGTAACATATTTTTACATAGTTCATTTATTAGTTTATTACATAGTCAAACCGTGTAAATTATTTTGTGGGATTTTGTATTTATAACTGTGCCTTTTTTATGCTAATAAAGATATGATATGTGCATCAATACACTTTTTTTGCATATTATACAGCAGTATTGAATTAACGAGGGTTAAAAGTGCTAACATATTAATATGTCACGTCGACTCATCAGAATCAAGAAAGAGGAGCCAACTTTTAAGCTTTCGTAAAATGTTGAAATTTCCGAACCCTATTTCACCTACCCAGTTTAACGAATTGCAACGAGGTATAAAATGCCCAGTCTAGTGGAAAAACTAATGACACTCGTATATTTTTTAGTTCGCACCCCTGTTTGTACTTTACCGATTGTCTGGGGCGATGACATCGTAATTTACACGTCAACGCGCTAACTATTCGCGTTTTTCGTGTTCTAAACCTTTAGCATTGTCGCCATCAGATATATCGAATCAGACACGGTGCTCAAAAATCTCAATATGCACTCTAAAGGTGCAAAAAACACAAAACGTGATTAGTCAAAATTCGTGGGGGATAGAATGAGCGAATACTCGTTTGGTCTAAATGCACCTTAATGACCTGACAATAGAAGCTGTTGATATATTTGTGAGCACCCTGGCTGCTCCGACATATCTGATGGTGACTGCACCTATCCATAACTTGTGAAGATTCTTCGCTGTAAACATAGTGAGTACCTACTTAATTGTATTGAAGTTTGTGTACGAAGATTTCATTAAGTTTTATGTTTATTTCATCGTGCATCGGTTTGGGTTTGCGAAGTGCACGTCTCCCTTATTAACTTATCGGAAAATAATTTTGTGCAACTTTACCATCAACATTGACATCATAATATGGTTAAAATGAAAAAGTGTAGAAATGAAAACGAGATCAGTCCAACAATCCATTCTAACGGAATCTGATTGCTAGATTAGGTACTAATAAATCGCATCTTTATTTTTCAACTGGTTTCCTAGCATTTGTCATGGCTTAGAATTGCTATCGCTCAACCAAGATCATTATGTTGCCTCCCTGTCACACTCACGTATGAAAATGCATGTGCAACAGAAACATCACGTCTATCGTGGCTCGCAGTAGGCCTTCGTGGTGTCAAGTTCTATTGGATAAGATGAGCGATGCTAACATTGGGCTTAGGCAATAGTGGTGGTGAACTTCCAACTCAAAGACGAAGCTAAGACTTGTTGGGATTAGGCCGGTTTCCTCACGTTTTCCTTCGCCGTAAAGCGATTGGTACCTAAATATTGAATGATATTGGAACTGAAAGTTTCGACAAACTCATTGGATAGAGCTACCCTCGGATTCAAAGTCACGCTTCGCCGCTACGCAGTAAGCGCATTCTGTCAGAAAAAAAAACGGCATTTTAAAATAAAATATGCTCGTGAGGAAGCCTTTACAAAAAGTGGTTTTTGCGCCGTATATTCTGTTTTTTCCCGACTAAAGCTTACCTATTTTCCTACAAATTTGTGTTGCACCTATTTCCATGACGTCAAAATTGACGTAAACGTAGTATAATGACGTGAAAACAATAGCCGAGTGTACTGCGGGCACCGCGGAATAAAAAAGAGAGCTCAAGTTTTCAGTCACTTTTACCAAGCGCTGGAAAAGAACAACCAAAATCGAAGGCTTTTCAAACGTAAACAAACCTATTCGAAATATGCTGAATCCGTAAAAAGACCGTTTGAAAATCTTTTATTTATTTTCAGCTCGCTTCCGCTTTGAAATGACGCGAAGTCACGAACTGCAACGACATTCTTTTGGGTATCCCATGGTGATATATTTATATTATCTACCGGCGTTTGATTCAGTGCACAATTTTAATCAAGGATGGGCTGTATATATTATGGAATAACTCAATTTGTATACCTACCTAATTTTGAGTTGTGTTTTTTAAGTGCATAGTAGTATTTAAATTAGAAAGATTAAATATCATATACCATAGATACATTACATACCGTGTATACCAACGCTGGAGATAGGATTAGAACCCACATCCTCAGTTTTCGCGGTTGATTCTTCAACTGTTTTTTTTTTCTATGTATGTCACTCGATATCTCCGAGAATCGAGATTGATTTTTTTTAAATCGAACGGAAATAACAAATAACCCCTATTTGGTCCCGTTGGCACCATTAGGGATCTGATCTGATGATGGCATCTTGGAGAAATCAACCAAGTCGGTTTTTTTTTATTTGTTGATTATAACAGAATAATGTTAATCTTATCAAACGGTGCGCATTCAAAGGGCGTTGACGGAAGCTTACACTGCCCTAAAACTTTATTAAAACTTTTGCCTATTTAACGTTCCAAAGTGCTACGTAATTAACTCAGAACGACTAATATTGATGAAGTTACAATTTCCTTGGCGTGGATGTAACGAATCGTGGACATTTACTCTATCATTTAATTTCTAGATAAAATTAGGAATACAATTTAAACTGAGAAAATGAAAATAATTGACCCTTACTATATTTTAATGAAAATAAACTAATTAGTTGTGTAGGCTGAACCTTTTATTACATAATAGATGGTTATGAACTGTTTTTCAGCTGCGGATCCAGTGACACTGGACTTAAGTATGTCTAGGTGTTGTTTTAAGTATAAAATACTGTCATATATGATATGGTCAATATGTTTTTCCATTATAAGATATTCCACCTTATCTTGATAACTAAGTATACAAAAAAACCCGCCGATCGAATTACAATTTTCTACCAGGTTATCTATACGTGTAAAGTGAACATTTCTAAACAAGAAAGGTGTTTTTTAATTGCCAGCCTGGTTGTCACGAATTACAACCATTACAATCGGCGCAGTGTTATTGCGCGTACTGTGTCAGTTTGATAACAAGCTATTGTTACGTACGGTTTATAACGTGTGTTTTGATCTGCAACTGTCAATCGTTTTGACAATCTATAATTCACTTTAACTGTGTAGCTATATACTATAATATACTCATTGTAAAGTTTAGTTTTGCATATTATGTATAAATAAGGTAAAGCCTCATTGTACTGGATCATTTTACACTGTGACAGGTAACATTGAGTAAAGATGAACCTGTATTTTTGGACTTGACTGTACACAAAAGTTTATGTCATTTGGAATATAACGAGAAAAAGAATAATTTAAACATATTTTTGGTGTTTTATTGCTGTCAGCGTACTTTTTTTATGAACAAGATAAAAATAACCTTTACGGATATGTTGTTTTCTTACCCCCTTACTCATAAACGTTTGTTAACTTAAAAAGCCGTTAATAATTGTTTGTCCCTTTTGCTCTTATGGACACATTGTTAAGACCGAAAGGGACAAACAATTATTAGCGGCTTGTTAAGTTAACAAACGTTTATGAATAAGCGGGTTAGTTAATAAACTGTCCAAATATCGTTTGCGTGTAAATTATTATTTGTAAATATAAGGCAACTTTAAGTTATATCTAACTTCGCTCGTAAATACTTTTCGCTTATCGCATACGCTTACTGAATGGCACCTTGACTAGGCCTCCAGAGGCCTAACCGCGACTCACATTCGACGTGTTAACTACTTTTTACATTGATGATTCTCCCACGTGGTTTGTGATAGAATACCTAACTATACGTTAAAATATTGCCCTTATAACTATTGTTTGCCCTTAGTAACTATGAACCGAGAAGATAATTTTTCATTGCTATTAAGATTGGGAGTAAACCTCCAATAGGCGATAGCTCAAATTAAATGCAAACACTAGGCCAAAGTAGATTAAAGTCAATATCTAGGCGTCTGTCTGTTCGGTAATCGAAACGCTTAAAATAATAAAACAATTTTCTCAAACATGTAATGAAATATTGTTGTAGCATGACGTTTCAGGTGCGACTAGGACAAGGGGTCGTTAATGGCCACTATTCTGCTACTATGCAATACTTTGCATATAAAAAAATAAACGTTGTTGTTTTTGTTGTTTATTTCATTGCAAGTTTGAGAAAAGCGCTATACATACCTCGGCAGAAAATATGGGGTTGCCCGCCTCAGACCTTTCCTATGTCTATAATAATATGTCTTCGGCCGGCAACCCCTTTTGTCCCGGTCTCTACAGTAATGTACTAATAAAACATAGTTTGATTGGAGCTAGATGAAAATATAATGATGCAAAAACTTTTTCATTATATCTGAGTTAAAATTGTAATAACTTTCATAGATTGTTAGATTCAAGTAAAACGCAAATAGGTGTCATCTAATTGCTAGGGTTCTGAGGTGACTTGTTAATGTTATAGCTTTAAACGAGCAAATGTATTCTTGTTGGTATTACTTGTGTACATTTTGAGTGTCCCGTACATGGTTCTAACGATTTGTATAAAATGTGGAGGTTTTCGAGGACGAGCAATCGATTCGGCTTGAACTCACATAGATAACTCTGGAAAAACGCACGGTCCCAATTGTTATTGTTCAGATATAGCCGTTATAGTTAATATAGTTATAGCATTTGGAATGAGTACTTTTTCATTCTTGGAGGATGCGAAAGTTAGAAGCTCTCTCATGGACCATTAACGCTATTATTACGTTCGTATTTTTATGTTTGATCGAGTAAAAACTTATACTCTATATTTTTTTTAAAAGTACGTTGTACGTTGTACGTATGTTGTGGCAGTGGGCGGGGCACATTGCGCGTAGAACCGATGGCCGTTGGGGCGGGAAGGTTCTTGAGTGGCGGCCACGTACCGGAAGACGTAGCGTGGGTAGGCCCCCCACAAGGTGGACCGATGACCTGGTGAAGGTCGCGGGAGTCCGCTGGATGCGGGTGGCGCAGGACCGGTCATTGTGGCAATCTTTGGGGGAGGCCTATGTTCAGCAGTGGACGTCTTTCGGCTGATGTGATGATGATGATGATGACGAAACAAGTAAAGCATTCTGTAATGTTGTCAGAGTCATTCTGTCTAATATGAAAGATATTTAAATCTAACAAAAGGTACGGTTGACCTTTCCCGTTAGCCGGCATAGGGGTAATCGCTGAGTCATGTCATGTTATACTCAACAAAATACCTAGAAAATCGAGCACAGCTCAACCCTACACTCACTGTAATGACGTCACGAATAACTAGGTGAATTAGGTAGGACGGAATGTAGGACAACTCGCGTGACCTCACTGTAGGAAATATTTAAACGCAAAGTATAGGTACATTTACTGAAATTTCTTTTAAAATTCCGGCACAGTTGTCGATAATTGCGCTGCGACATTTCTTTCAATGTCACGTAACGTTGGAAACACGAAAACGTTTAACGACCGCTTCGTTTATTACTTATAGTTCGAAAAATACGTCTAATAAATGTCATCAATTTACGTCAAAATGTCTGTCCATCAACTCTGTAACCGTCCTTACAATATTTATAAGTTATATCGCGCATTCTTGCAAAAAAATGTCAAGTGCCCTCATCTGATATCGGATATCTTAATGTCCGTAATAGAAAACATGTTATCGCACGGAACACCACGGTCGCGGTTGGAAACCACATAGACCACAGCCTTCGACTCGCACGTGATTGCATCGTTTTATACTAGTTGGACATTATAGGTACTGTTTTTGTCGATATATTCACGGTTCAGTAGCATGCTAAAACACATTCGAATTCAGCCGCAAAAACCTTGTTCGTGGAACACCTATCTTTTTTATTGTATGTTATTCTGACCGTCCGGGAATAAGCAATTTGAATTATCATTTGTCAAGTGCAAAGCGATAGTTAGTAATCAACCGTCGATATAAATAATAGCCTTAGTTTTGTAATATCACGTAATTCACGGAAGAAAATTTATAATTTTTCTCCTATTTGCCTTAGTTCTTTGTTTTCCCGTACTTAAGGGGCCATGACCGGTATGCCCTGTAGGCATTCTTCACACATGTATTACACAATGCAACGGGCATTGCTTTTGTAACAATGGCCCTCGGTTGCCATATCGCGCGAAACGTCACGGCTATAGGCGTTTGCGCAGCTGTCAGTGAACTTGCGTTGAACAATACACTCGTGTAGGTCAATAACGTCCGCTTCCGCTCTGCCTATCCAATGGCATAAATTGTGCTATTCTATTGACGGTATTTTTTATTTAATCTAACCAAAGTTTTGTGTTTGTTTCAGGAACTGCTGCAAAAACGAGAAATCGACGATCCCTTGAAGCACCGCATACCAAGACTGAGAACTCACTGCCGTCTTCCAAACTATCTCCCAAAATTAATTTAAATTTATCTTTCGGAATCAAAACCTCTCCACCAAAATCCTCTCCTACTACCGTTTCAACTCCGAAATCGACAGAAAGGAGAAGAAGTTCTGATACTGCCTCTAAACCTAGCTGTATACCTCTTTCCAAGAAATCAGTTGAAAAACAAACAAGAACTTCCATATCACCTATAAAACAGGAACCTAAAAAAGATAAGACGCCAAAAGCTGAATTCAAACCGAAAGCGGAACCGTCAAGACGTAAGTCTTTAAGTAAAAGCCCGGAGAAGGCAAAAAGTGATACCGAAAGTAACCGTAACGATAGAAGACATCGAGCTCAAAAAGAATATGAAAGTCTTAGTGAAAAATATCTTAATTCAAAGAAAAGACTGACTAGTTTAGAGAATAAATCTTCAGGGGACACGAATGTTGCTAAAAACACATCGCCTAGTAAAAATATATTAAATGACAATTTACAAGTTGCTAAGCCACAGGCGGAAGTCGGAACTAGCCTAGAAAATTGCAAAGATTCTACGAAAATGTCGACTCTACACGAGACTATGAGACCACACACTAGTAGCTCTAGACTTTCGCAAGAAATGGATAGCTTAGCTGCGTTGACGAAACAAACTTTAGATAGGGTTAACAAATTATCGAATAACTTAAATAGTAATAAAATAAATTTAGACTCGTCTGAGCCACGTTTTGACACAACGTTATTTGCATCGACTTCTGAATACAAAAATAATGGTCATACTTTCACTTTTGGGCCCACGAGCGAGAAAGTAACACAAAACAGAGGTGTAACTGAAAGATTAAGGGATATAGACACGGCAGCTCAGAGGTTGATCGACTTTGAAAAACAAAGTGCAATGTTTTCTGATCTCAATAATGATACTTCTAGTCAATTCCGCCGTCTTGATTCGTCGACGATGTCCTGTAATCATACACCTGTGTCTATATTGAAACGAAAATCCATCAACGAGGACAGCGCAATAAATAATACTTCTAACCATGCGATTGCGTCTCCACCAGTAACATTTTCTCCTAACGTCATCGAACCACGCCACTGTCGTTCCGATCGACAGCGTCAAGGAATATTGAAGAAGCGTCGCAGCTTAGACGAATCACAGGTTGCCAGGAGGCGATCCTGCAGCCCAGAAGTATCATTCGCCGAAGACGGTTCACCAGACACAAACAAGCCTATCTTGAAAAATCGCAGATCATCTTTAGAGGATGTGGTTAGAAACAGATCACCTGATGGTCAGATACAGGGAATACTAAAAAGGAAGATGAGCAGAGAAGAAGAACATGTTAACGACGACTTGTCACATAGCTCTCCTGAACCACATGGAATTTTAAAACGGAAATCAAATTCTAGTTCCAGCAGTAGCACAACGTCGTCTCACGTTTCCATTGCTCAAGCAGTGTTATTGGCAGCCGCTGGCGGCGCCGAGATAGTCGACGATGATAAGGAAACCGTGAGACCGATTCTGAAGAAAAAAAGCTTCTCTGAAGAACGGCCTTGTCCCGAAATATCCATTTCAGATACACCTAGACCCATTCTGAAGAAAAAATCGGTTGAACACGAAGAATTTGATTTTGAACTGCCAAAAAAGCCAATTTTAAAATCATCCAGAAAATTATCGGGAGATGAAGGACACACTTCTAGTTTTGATATTAGCGAAGACGACAGAAGCTCTCGTCGGTCCTCACTTCTTAGGTCACGCACATCAGACCATTCTGGGTCGGAATGCGAAGCTGTGAGGCCTATTTTAAAGCAGAGAGGTTCGAGTCTCACTAGGGAACGTAGCCAATCGCCGCGCCCACGGCTCTCATTCTGTGCGGACAACGATTCGAACATTAGTGTGACGAATTTCAGTCGCGAAGCGAACGACTTGTCGGCGGCTGGACCGCGACGCGTTTTGAATCTCTCGCTCGAGCCGGAAGAGAGTGCTAAAAATCCTTACCCAAGTGCAGTGCTAAGACGAAGAAATCTCCGACCGAAATCTAATCCTCGATCTAAAAGCTTAATAGGAGACGTCAACGATGAACTCCTTTCCATATTAAACAATCGCCGTTTAAAAGTCGATGAAAACAGTGAAAACGCACGTTTTGATCTGTGGGATCAAGAAAATTCGCAGGAAGTTGAAGGTAGTAATCCTAAACCGTTTCCTTCAATTGCTGCGCGTATACAAAGTATGGAGCAGGCTCTTACCAAAGAGCTGTCACCCAGAGACCAGTCTTCGACGTCAAGATCTAAGCAGCGCGATCGCGATCGTTACAAGACACAGCCTATCACCGTCGACGAAATGCGATCTATAACTTCCAGGTAAATTAATGCTGATTGTTATATTTATTACTGGTATTCTGCGACCGTTCTGAGTTCTTAAATCCTATGAAAAATTGATTCCTAAATTCAGATGAACAGACTATTTGAAAAGAAAAAGCATATCCAGTAAGTACATTGGAAACTGATCCTGTCGTAAAGTAGATAATAAATCATCTTAAACGCCTTAAAAATGTCCTATTATTAAAGTACTCATCGCTGTCATAATATGCACTATTGACACAATGTAGTTTATGCTTTTAGTCTATCTTTGTTCAGGAAAATGCGATTATAATGTCACTAGTAAAAGTTCGCGTGTTGTTTACTGCCGGTAATTTTTCTTTCCCACTCGCGGCGTCCTTAATTTATGAGTTTTCTTGTGTAAAGGTGATTGCGCTCTGAAATGGCCGCTTATTCGTTGGATGCCGAATCTTGGCCGGCTGCCATTATTTTGATGGGCATACGCGTGGCGTGGGCTGCTATTGAATGTTTTGTTCTGTAAAATTTCAGGCTTGTTTGCAACAAAATGCAAATAATTACCTTAATTTTCATAGGAAAACTAAGGTTTAAGGTTTCCGGTCCTTGCTAAGTTACGATCGTATTCTCGCAGTTAATTTTAAAGAAGTTTAAAACGCAACAAAGAACGGAAAGTAATTTTCTGCTACCGCTAGCATTATTAAGTTTCTTCAGCTATTTTCTCGCTGTAACTGTACAGTGTACACTCCAATTTGTTCAAGAATTTTCAATCCGCAACAAAGTATTGCGAAGCATTTCGGAATTGTTAATCTATCAATGCCGCGTCTAATTTGTGTTAATTTGGTTTCCCTTGCTCTGATATCATCTCCGCTCAGAGCATTAGTATTGTGCTGCTCATAGAGACCGTCAGCATTAATTCGGACAGTTCTGTTTAATGACACCAACTGGCAATAATAAAAACTGTTTTCGTATCATCCGTTTCCGTTATAAAACACCATGAGTTTCACATTGCGGTATAACCTTGCCAAATCGTAAGTGATAATGTATTTATTTATGTTATGTGTATATTACAAGTTCATTTTGCTTCTAACCTTGCAACGTTATGAAGAAATTTAATAGCAACTTAACGAGAAAGATGAGCGCTCGTAATTTCTCCATGAATATTTATCGCATATTAAATTATCAGTGACATTGTGATCGCAAACGCCAATATCGGGAGTGTTGAAAGATCAGCCTATATACTCGTAATATGATATTTTCCTCAATGGGGTACTGGGAAATAATTTGTATAATGACTTGCTGGACACACAAAGGGATACAATGAACCGTATTGGGATTAATGATATTTTTCCAAGAGATTTTTTTTCTGATAGCTTTCAGTTGGGCCTTTCTTTGTCTCGCTATGACACATTGTAATATTTCGGGATCATTATGTAGCGTTTCTGTAGTATATAGTATTATCTTTCACGAAACTTACTACTTTTACTTGTTTAGGGTATGAATTGGAATGTAATTTTTTATCAACTTTACTAGGATTCTGGCCTCGAAGATCTCAAGGAATATTTATTTTATTTTAGAGAAAAAATGTAAGTTACGGAAAACGTTTCACTGAAACCAAATTT
>JALPQI010029166.1:0-10428 GCA_025490895.1 Thaumatotibia leucotreta
AATTTGGGAAATGCCCTTATTTTATCATCGCATATAATGTTTTAAATATTTTAGTATGTATAATTCATGGCCATACTTACTTTGGCTTCCTTCGCCGTTTCGTAAATTATCTGTAAATAAAAATAATCTTATTAGAACCAAGTTGCCCAGTATATATGTAATTATGTAATTATTACCAATCACATTACTTAAATACATTTGCTAATATTCCTCGACATTGACCTAGCACTGTCATCGCTAAGTTTTCAGGATTTCTCATATTGGAAATCGGGCACTTACCAATATCCCACAAGCCCGTTGCTCCAAATCCTGTATGAATTCCAAAATAGGAGACTGGCATCGGCTCCAGGTCCAGCCAACTCATAAAAGGTCTGGCTTCTCCCTGCCGCCCCACGAGGATCGTCGCGTTATCCCACCGCACCCAGAAACCACGGAATTCGCTCCCACCCAAAATATTCGGCGTTTGGACCTCATCTCTATCCCATGGAAAGCAGGTTCTCCTTCTAATTACACTTTTTGTATTCGACCAGCCTCCAATAACGATCTGAAAAAAACACGGTAACGTAATCTTACATTTAAAATCATAATGTATATCTGTCGAAGGCGGATTGTATAATCCGCCGTATTACAATACGCCTAGCCGGATTACAAAACAGCCCTGTTTTGTAATACGGCGGATTGACGATTAGCCGGATTGAATACGGCTAAATGAAAATCAGGCGGATTGTGTTCGGCGCCAAACGTTATTCAATGCGGCTAGCCATATTGCAATACGGCGAGTCATGAGCCGCCGCTTTGTCAGTTTTTGGTTCCCATTTTTGACACTCATGGTGTTGTCTGTCATAACAACAAAAATGGCGTCGTTTGCCGGGAGTGTTGTTGTGAATTTACAAGTTAATCGTGGAATAAACGACGAAAAAGTGTTAAATATGTGCGAAAACAGTGAATTTAAGAAAAACTTTGATGAACAACTAAGCAACTTCTATAATTCTCAAAGCGGAACGTTAAAAAAACTCTGGACCAAACAGAGAGTTTATTTTGTAAGTATGGTCACCCTACAATCGGAATAGTTTTTTAATACGGCTAAACGTGGGCCGCCATATTGAAGAACGTATCGGAATGACAATGCGGCTAATCGTCAATCCGCCGTATTACAAAACAGGGCTGTTTTGTAATCCGGCTAGTCGTATTGTAATACGGCGGATTATACAATCCGCCTGCGACATATCTATGAATCAATCGCGGTTATTGCCAAATTTATTTGAGGTCAACATTTTAAATAGCTGCAGCAGAGGAGGCTAAACCGTTGTTCCTAACAGTCTTTATATATTAATTTAATTAATTTGCCATTTACCTGTTGACATAACTTTACAATGTTAATTAGCCATAACAAATTGTACAATCTATTTAAGGTGCTTTAAGGAAGAGCATAATAAATCAAAAATACCGTTTAAACTTCGACGGCGTAATTACCTTATTAATTTACAATTTTGGGGAATAATACGCTAATGTATAGAGATCACCTAATTACTCTTGGTTGAAATTCAAACAAGCTGCCAACTAGGGCTACCAACCAAAGATCTGAGATATGCGGTACATTCACGACTAATATGCGGGACTTGGCTATAAAATGCGGGACGCATGAGAAAGTGTATTAAATGATAAAAACCGACCAAGTGCGAGTCGGACTCGGAACCCGTAGCAGCAAATATAAAAAAAATTTGAAACTTCTTGCAGGTTGTCCTGTAAACTAATATATTTTTGTCAACTATTAAGCCCTGTAGTTTTGGAGAATGCAGGTGGTCATTTTCGCCATTTTTTAAAATAGTTTCAGTAATTTCTAGTTTAGTATTCCCTGAAAAGCGGGACAATCGGCGTCCCGTGCCAACCCTTTGCCATACCTTAGAGCCTCAGAAACGGTACGTCCCGCATATATAGCGGGACGGTTGGCAGCCCTACTGCCAACCCTAAAGGCTTGGCCATGCACACTCGCGAATGGCGGCGCGGCAAGCGTTTTTTTTTGTTGTAATCATTGCGTGTGATTCCAACTAACCACTGCGAGTTATTGGTCTCGACCGAGCAATGAACGGATTAAACCCTTGCCGCGCTGCATTTTGCTCGTGTCCATGGTCTAGCCGTTAGGGTTGGCAGCTTTGGCAGGTTGTTATGCAATCTGGATCAGAGTTTCTAATTCCCATTGGTGGCATACCTCATACATAGGTCCGGATTCTCGAGGTATGGAGGCAAGGGCTATGTGGGCGTCATTGCGAGCGTGAACTTTGAACTTGGTCGAAGTGCCATACACGGGGAAGAACTGATACTGGAGGTTATCTCCCGTGGCTATATCTGAAATATATGGACTAGAGTGACTACATAACCGTTATGATTTAGGTACTGTTTTGGGTTTGGCTCTTTTTCCATTTCACATTCAGAGCTTTTTCAAAATATTACTTTTAAATATTAGTAATTATTGTCTCAGAACAGGAAACATGCTGAGACACCTGTTACGATACGACGATTTCATCAAGAGCATAATAGAGGGAAATGTAGAAGGCAGAAGGAAGAGTGGCAGGCCAAGAATAGCATAATGAACCAACTGAAATTCGTGTCGTATCAGGATCTCAAATAAAAACACTATAGACGCAGCTCTTTGATTTATGATGATGATTGTCTCAGAGAATTTTCTTAAACAACCCAACTTACCATTATCAACATTTTTAGGGTCAGTAGAAGGAACATCTGAAAGAAAATTTTAATATTTTAAATATGGTGGCAGCGTTCAGACGTCGACCGCAACGTAATGTGCTAACGTCAGACGCCGTGTGTAGCATTAAATACCAGAGAAGCTTTCTGCAGACTCTGTGCCGAAATGTAAGGCATCTAGCAGTCCAATTATTCACGTGCCTTCACTTTCCAAATAGACCCTAGATGGTTTTATTTTATGGCAGAATGTCACATTCTTACTTTCAAAGCAACGTTTTATTTAACTACACTATCATGTATATTTTATGTACATTTTTACACTTGGCTGTGTTGTGTGCAAAAATATAGGTAAATCATAATAGTTAAAAATATTTTCTGTAGCCCTTTATCCCGGTTTAATAATATAAAAGTCGTAACATCTCAACCAGAGGATTCATTCGTATCATTTTTGGGTGAATATCTGAGCGTTTCAACCGCCTAATTTTGGTGGCATCTTTTTTGCCGAAGTTTCTATTCGTTACAATGTGCTACTTTGTCATTTGAAGGAGGTACGGTACCTTATACAAATGAATGACGAAGTATAACATTGAGACGTTTAGAAACTTCGACAAAAATTATGCCACCAAAATTAGGCAGTTGAAACGCTCAGATATTCACCCTTTTATGTGTTTAATGTGTGCTACATATACAGTGTGTAAGTCTAATACGGGCGATCAATTAAACCAGGCATGGGATTCATTAGTGTAATCATGGATTACAAGGTTTTTTTAAAGTTACCCTTAATTATGACCCCACAGAATTTTTTTAAGATTATCGGAGCAGCAATGTAAGGTGTAAAATCGAATTGGAGATCAGAAATGTAAACAAATGGGATACCACCACAAAAAAATAATCACGAGAGAGGGGTAATCTAAAATCATTCAAATACTTATAAAAAAATGCGTATTTACTGTCACTGACGGTACGTAGAATTTTTAAATATTTTACAAATTTTAAATGCAAAACATTAAGCGAAATATATATAATTTTTAATGATATATTTCGCTACTTTTAATAAAATGTAAGGTGTTTGATTTATACTACTGGCAATCATAAGAAATCTTAAACCTTCGGTTCGCAGTTATAACAATAACTAGTTTATTCGTAATTTAATACGGTAACTACACTAAGAACCATGTAAGAGGGTTCGCATTTATAACTATGGACTTCAAAAATCAAAACAACGGGGCAATTCATAAAAACTCCTAATATTTAGCATTACAAAGTACATTAATAAAGATTTTAGTATTTTTACCAACAAATCAATCATTTTCATATTTTTAATCGAAATGGATTCGATCGTAACTAAGATGAAGACGGGAATTCGTTCCCCGACTATCCTAAAGATTAAAGTAACATTACATTCGTTTTCAAACATTGATTATGTTGATTATTTACATCATTCTAGCAAATTTTCTAGGTTTATTTTTGTAATCAGGAACCGTGGACACTCAGACGTATGTTTTTTATTGTCTTATCCAAATGTTTACGATGTGATACTTTGTGTACCTATCGAACATACTTTGACTTTCGCGTATCTACATCTACACCTAAAACATTGTCCTAGGATTAGTACCTGTAAGGATAGTTGTAAGTGTAGATATAAATAAAATAAAATAAAAAACCAATCTCAAAATGCGACGTTAATTTACAAAGGTGTTAAAAACTACATTCGATACAAAACGTTTTGTACCTCTGGAATGTCACTTTAACATTGACTTTGTAATGTCATGTCATTGTCATAGATTGTTTACATTTTTGATCTCGAATTCCATTTCAGAGCTTAGTTACTAGGTACGAACATTTGTTATTGTTGATATGGCAGTTATGTCATCTGCTTTTGAAATTAGCTGTCAACGAGTATTTAACTCGCGTATGTTGCTCTACATTGCGCGCCGAATTATTTTGTATGGAAAAAGTTGCTCTAATTTTAAGTAAAAGTTATTTGAATGTACTTATTATGTCGTAAACTAACACCCGTTAAGAGCTTCGCCCGTATTAGACTTACACCCTGTATAGCTACAGAATAATACAAACAGCCGCCTCCAGTCTGTTTAATTTCTGCGCGAATAGATACCAAACAGTCTGTTGTCATTCAATTGTCAGTTGAATAGCAATTTCGTTCACCGTATGTGTTGATTAACTTTGGGTGTAGGTCCAGTAAAAATAAATCCTGGTTGAATTTATTATAATTTATTTTGTAAATTTCTTGACCTCAACAAGAACTAAAATGCAATAATTTTACAAGCATCGACATAATAAACATATATATTATTAAACTTCCAATTTTAAGACTGACGTACTTTCAAACTTCCATGTGCCAGTAGATCCGTAGCCAGTGTGGACACCTACAAAAGCCACCTTAAAAGGTTGAGGGTCATGCCATGACAAAAACGGACTAGTCTCCCCCTTATGCCCCACCAGGACGATTCCATTGTCCCATCGCATCCAGAACCCGCGATATTCATCCTTGTTCAAGAACTGGTGCGTCTGAAGAGCATCCTTTTCGGGTTGTTCGCAATGTCTTCGTCGGATAACGCTCTTAGAGTTAGCCCATCCACCAATGACAATCTGAAATTTTAGTTTTTATCTTATAGACTTAATGGTGCCCAATAAATACATGAATTCTGAATTTGAAATATGTAGGTACACATTCTAAGTTTTGTATGAATGAGCGTTCATCGTCTCTACTGCGAATGCCAACCTGCTTGCCCAATGTGGAGACTATGGGCATTTACCTCTTTACTTTTTAACTATGCGTCCATACACATACTCAAAAGGAGAGGTCTACATCCAGCAGCAGTGCACTCAGAGAGATTGATGATGTGATATGAGCGTTCTATCTTTTTTTTTATATAACTTGATACATTTTTCGTCTAAAGGTATGACTAAAAACTACGATAAAAGGTAGACTTTGTAATTTCAAAAGTACATGCCTCGTACATGGGCGCAGAGTCCCACGGGTGGGTAGTGAGCGCGATATGAGCATCGTTGCGCGCGCGCACCTTGGAGCGCAGCATTTTGCCCGACACGGGAAAGAACTGGTACTTCGTGTTGTCCTCCGTTTTCACTACAATCCAAACGTAATAACATTTTTAGTATGATATGATCTACTATTTATTACTTCACTTATGAAATGGTAATGGCTCTGATGCTGCTAAAAAACTATTCATTCCTATAAAATGTTAGATTTTCTTTTATGCCATTACTCATAAATATACCAGACGTTTAACACAATTATGACATTATTTTCGTAGCTACGTACCTTCATATCCCTCATATTTACCGCTATTCCGAGGTTCAATATCTTCAGCAGAAGCATCTGAAAGACCAAAGAATAGTTACATAAATATTCCGGAATTTCAAATAACTCAGTAGGTACTGAATCTGATTAGTAGTCAAACGTACTTTGCAATTTCCAAACGCCGTTAGATCCAAATCCAGTATGAACACCCACGGAGCCAATAGTGAACGGCTCAGGGTCTCGCCACGACAGGAAGGGTTTTTCCTCTCCCTCACGCCCTGCTGACACTATCCCATTGTCCCACTGCACCCAAAACCCTCGAGACTCATCTTCGCTGAGGTACTGAGGCGTCTGCTTTGCATCTTTCTCGGGCATAGAGCACTCCCTCCTTCTGATAACGCTTTTTGTGTTGGTCCATCCTCCAATAACAATCTGAAAACATAGTTACAATTACGATCGTAGTACATCATCTGTGGAGGTTACATCAGAGAAAATAGTAGCGATTTCGATGGTTGTAACTCGCGTATTTTGGGTCATATACCTCATACATAGGATCCGACTCTTGAGGGTGCATGGATAGTGCTACGTGGGCGTCATTGTGTGCACGTACTTTAAACTGCACAGAGCTTCCTTCCACCGGGAAGAACTGGTACTGAAGGTTATCTCCTGTTTCAACATCTAAAAAGGACATAAAAATAAATATTATTTTATGATATCTAATACAACACAATTTTGTATTTCCCTTCACCCGTAAATTTTGATAAAATGTTCTATTGACGTATTCATTCAATAATTAGTACTACCTTTCTGAAAAAAATGTTTATATATTTGTATTTCTTGAATTTATCTTCACTTGAAGTTGAAATTTCCGGTTGGAGAACAAACGCATCACGGAAGCCTCTTGTTTCTTTCTTATTGATTGCAATCATCGCTTTTTTCTTTAATTACTTAATAAAGCTTGTCCAAGAAATAAAGTAGACATAGCCGTATAATTCGTTTTTTTTAAACTTTGCATGGATGTTATTGGAAAGAAGAAAGAGCCCTTTGCCGTTCATCTCCGACGCTGTGGTTGATATTTATATCACAATTTCTCCATAACTATGAACTTTCATTCTGGATTTTAGTAGTGTTTCTTCTTATTTTACCATTTTGGATCGTTTAGTTTCCCAATGGATTTTAACTAAATTACAATACCGATACTATAATAAACTGTTAATCTGTTGTCTACAATTCTTATTAACTATTTCAAGTCTAACATTGTTGAAATCGTCGCGGAATATCGCACTTTTTTTGGGCGTGCACTTTTGCATTAAGTATTATCTGAAGTTATTTTGATTTTTACTACTTTTAAGGGAATGCTTTTAAATATTGGATTGTTAAACATAAAACAGAAGAATCAATTTACAGTCCCATGGCTGTTAAATCTTCATGGGACTATTGTGTAACAGTGGGGAGTGTGGAGATTTTACGAAGGCTATTTTACTTCATGGGCGAGCTTTATCTATGTTACAGCTATATATTAGCACTTTAACATCGTATTAAGAAGAAAATGATAAGGGAGTTAAAACAAATGTAATTATAACGATGATAATAAAGGTTATCGAGAGCCCTAGTCGTAATCAACAGGTCAGAGTACTAGTTATGAAAAACAGGTAAAATTGTCGTTTATTCCTCGTATTAAGCAATAATTACTTATTCCAAGTTTTAAATTTAAATCTTGAGTATAGAGAAGATTGACAGGGGTCAACAAAACTTTGTAGTCGCGTTGAACTTAAAATTATTCACTCACTATGATGAAAGCGCGATGCAGAATATTATATGCATAGATAAAGCGTCATCGTTCATGCGATCAAACAGCTTGCCTGTGCTTGAGTAATAAACATACTTAATAATCTTAAGCAAATTGTTAGGTGCCTATACGTATGTATGGACACACTGGTGTATCATTTAATTAATGTAATTATTATACAAAAATTTACGATGATATTAGCTATTGTTTCGTTTGCGGATGGTTTGCGGTTAATGTCCTTTGAGGAAAATATCACATCGTAGTTTCCTTATATTTTACATCTCAGCTTCGACTTGGCCTAGTTTAGTTTTCCACCTCAGTTACCTTATATAAATCGAGAACATGATGTTTTAGTATAAACGTAATTTCATATCCCTTTTCTACTTTTACTTCACTGAGTAGAATAATCATTTTACCATATATACAACCATATTACATGTACAGTCAAGGGCATAAATATGTATACACTTTTTTATCTTATGCCGTGAAAATAAGGTGCAAAAGTGTATACATATTTTAGCCCTTATACTGTAGTATACTACAGGTGATAATAAATATCAGAACATATACCGTAACCGTAACCTTGGCAATAGTCGTATTCCGATATTAATGGCCACCTTGTTCGCTTTGATGGGTGAAAATTATTTTCTTTGTCTTATTTTGTGTCCCTGAAAAACGTGACACAGTTGTGATTTTTCTATGAGATGATGTTTTGTTTCCAATTTTTGATGTATGGATTAAAATCTAGCGTGAAAAAGAAATACAACTGCACCGATTTTTTTTCATAATACTGAGTCGAAACAGCAACTAAAAGCGTGACAGAGTGGTATGAAACAAGAAAACGAAAAGAATTTTGACCCTCATGCAGTATGTTTAGCACATGATTAGCGCGACAGTATCTCGCTGCGACATAGTCTATCCGTCCCTCTTTTGTTAATATAGCTAGTGAAGGACGGGACATCTATCTCGCGGCGACATACTGTCGCACCAATCATGTGCTAAGCCTGGTATACGATGGCGACTGTACGGCTGATCTTTGGCCTGGATGCTTACCCAAGTTGCCAATCGCTAACGCTTAGTAGCGTATCGTAGTTTTCCCTCTCTGTCACTCTTTCATATTAGTGAGACGAAGACAGTTAGCTGCCTTTCGTTTACGATTGACGATTTAGCGTTGGCGATTGGCAACTTGTCTAAGCACCCAGATCTTTCTGTCCTCAGGTTTGCACAGGACGTAGGTCATTCAACCTAACGGGGACAGCGTTCGTCCTTTCCTCGTTTATCAAGAATTCAAGGGCGACCATTTTAAATATTTTGCAAAACCGTTGTAAATAGGTACCTTTGTAAGGTGTATGTAGGTATATGTGTACAAGTATGTTGATAGGGTGTCGGAATAATCTAAGAGGTTTATTGATTGTCCCTTATTAAATTAGGATACTCAGTTACAAGCAATTGAGACTGAAATACTCTTCATTGAACTAATATTATGCCCAAATCCCATAAAAAAAAATTCAAATTTGAATCTTGTAGGTACTCAGTACTTTATATGATATAAATTGACACTAAATTACTGTTCACAGTGTTTATGTATGTTCAACAATGTTTTGTTTTTAATAATACGCCCAAAACACGTATATTAATATCCATAAATCATATTAGTTGCTGATACTTGTTCGGCAGCATATTTTTTTATAAATGAATTAGCGAGTTACAAGGTTTTTTACAATCGTAAACACATTCAATTATGTCGATTTTCTAACAATTATTAAATTAAGTACCTGCACAAATTAATTTATTCATATTCATTGAATTTAAATGCTAGCTTATTTGTTTTTATTCGACTGTAAACATAAATTGTGTATTTTGAACACCCCATCTACCCTCAAAAGCCAAAAATAACATTGTTGTTAGAAAATTTTAGGTCAAAACAAACGTTAAAAATGCAAACAATAACAAAAACAATACCTTTTTGTCCTCTAACGAAATGAAAAAGCAGAACAATAAACACGACGCACTTCGTCCCGCGCATGTTCACGTATCACTTTAGGCACTGAACTTGACCACATTGGCAACTAGAGTGACCATCAACGTTTAAACTAAGGAACAATATTAAATCGTTAAAATTTAACTAATACACCTCAAGTCGATGAGGAAAGAGGAAGAATCAACTTTGTGTCCATCGTGCCTTAGCGTTGAAACCATTAAAGACCTGTTTGAGAGGAGCTGTGGGGGGGGATGTAGAATCGAGTTATACTTGTATGTATTACAAACGAATGATTACGAACGAACTTAACTGTTTAATTGATAAAACTGCCTTACTCAATAAAGTAGGAGTTAGCTATATATATCTCTCAAAATGTTCTTCCAGGTAAGATTCTTATTTCTGAAGCAATTATATTTTTTTGTCATCGCCGGTATTCTAAATTTAGTGTTTGGGTTCTTGGAGATTATTTAGGTACATTATTAGGAAAACGCTACTTAGTATTTTGTATATTTAGATACTTTATTTACAGGATTCAATTATATTTATTACTATTTCTTGGAATATTGACTATTATAATAAAAATAGGTAAGTCTATTTAATCCTATTCTTAGCATACATACTTAATACCTACGTTTTAACTTGTTATTAAATTTTTACCCCATAATTACAAAT
>JALPQI010029167.1:0-13769 GCA_025490895.1 Thaumatotibia leucotreta
ATATGCCATGTCAGTCAAACTTAACAAACATTTTGCATTTAAATTACGAAAGCTCGAATCGTCCGTCGTCAAGTTAGCGTGTCTCTTAAATGTCAAGTTAACATTAACCTAACTAAGGCTTGTAATTGAAATAGAAGCAGAACTACACGAAAATTACATTTTACATTCATTTACAGAACATGCGATTCTAAACTTAGTTGAATATTGAGACGATTGAATTCGAATAGAATACAATGAAAATCGTTATAAGGATATTTAAGACAATCATTTCAAGATTGCCAGTAGGTAATGTAGTGTAGGTATAAGAAGGTATAGTGAAGTACAAATACAGCTGTATCAAAATTATCAAATATATATCCCAGTGCTCCTTTTTCCGGTGTAATTAAGACTAGTATATTTTACCGAAATATAATTTTAGGCGTTATTCATTTATATATTCTACATTGAAAACAGTAAATATGTCCTCGGAAATATGATATTCAATTATTAATAGTATTTTTATCGAAGTGACGATAGTTCGATTTTAAATGAGACAATAATATTTACAGTGTATTAGAATAATAACATAAAATATTTAGCAAATACGTCAATAAGCTGATAAAGCTTGTGTATAAAAGACTAAACCGAGTGTACTCACTTTAATACTTATATCAGCTACAGATTGTCACCATTATGAACTGGGCTAGCCAGTTTTTTTTAATGAAACGGACTTGTAACAGTTACAACGTTCCACTTCTAAAACTTAAATACGCACTTGTCCCAAGCACAGAAGTCCCCCATAACGCACAAAAGTTATCTTGCACTGAAGTGCCCGCATGGCTTATCTGAACGGACGCCATCTGTTAGCGACAACGGGAACTATTGTGAAGACTGTTTATGTAAAATGTCGTATACGCCACTGCGTCTGACAGAGCGAAAACGGCCTAAGCGCGGAGGACTTTAATGGACCATCGTCAATAAATATAGCCTTATGTTATGAGCTTATTTTTATAAAAAGTACACTTTGTTTTCACGGATGTCATTCCATGCAGTATCGCTCTTATTACGTCACGGTAAGTCTTAAATTAATGAAGAATTTTGTGTGTTTTCGTTAGTTTCAATGTGCCCGTATCCATTGATACGTATACTTGATGCTTTCATAAAGGTGTTCTTGTAGGGAACCTTTTCATTAACTTAGGTAAAATAATGTAGCGGATGTTATACACACTGAAAAAACTGGATCCTTTCTCATGTGAAAAGGTTGGATCCTTTTTTAAATCTCCAGGTCTCTCCTTGCATCTCTCCCTTAGTTACTTCTGTTTGGCTTAAATGTAATTTACTTAGTTATAAAGAAATATTTACGAACTACAGCCGATAACTATATTACTTTATTTTCTCTCATTTTAGACCCTTGTCAAACAATCGACTAGGTACGTCCAGTAGCCTTCAAACAACTCCAATAAGAGTTAGTTTGGAAATTTAGTATTAGAATAATACTTTGATTTAGGTCTCCATTTTTAGTCACAGACCCTTAGAATAAAAGGGCTTCAGTTTTATTGGTTTTAATAATTCATCCCTAATCCTACGGCCGTAGACTTTTACGACGAATATAATAATATAACACACACGTATGTTAAGCAGGTTGAAAAGGTCGAAGAATAAAAATAAGTTTATTTCGGTTTTAGAAAGATATGTTGGACTGGACGTTTACCTACAATATGAAAATGATAATGACAACTATATTAAGAAGTTTCATAGGAAACATGGTCGATAAATTAATAAAAACAAATATCAGGATCGCTGATGTTCTTTCTAATGCTAAATCAATACTAAATGTTGTAACTATTAGTAAAAAAATATCTGGATAATAAAATAACGTATATTAACCAAGTCAATTCTGTGCACTACTCACTACGTACAAAAGCTCATAATTTACTAAGTGTTCGACTTCGACCCATACTAATAAAAGTAACTATTGCAACGTCATAAGTCTCGGTGTACTTACACAAGTAACAAAAGGACCTAAAATTTGCTAACCAGTGACAGACTCTTTTGTTTTATACCGTTCGAATTTGAAACAAACGAAACTAGTCGCAATTATTCAATATTAGATGTCATATCGCAAAAAACTGATTCACCAACGTCCGCAACACAATTCATTATTATTTTATAAAATAATTTTATATGTTCCACAAAAACAAGAGTAGGGTTAAATTTCCAAAATACACTTTCCATAGACTAGGAATTACAAGGATAAGGGTGTACATAATTATTCTGTACATCCCATGCCGCATCAAAAAAGTTCATCGAAAAAAAAAGAAAGCAGGTAAATTCTATTTCTGAATGTTTGAACTAGCATCTGTCACACAAATGCTCTGCACAGTGGCAGATTTTTTTTTAACTACAGTTAAACTTTTTTATACAGGATCTTATGTTTATGTTCGTTCGACTGTTCCTCATCGACGTTGTAACACGAGTGAAGCATGACAGCAATTTTATGTTTGAATCAGACATTCAGTTGTTAATTATTACAGTTAGAACTGCCAATCTGGCTCGCTAGAGCAGCTGTACGCTGATTTAATAATTTGACTAAAAATCACATAAAAAACTAGAACATTAGGTCGCCGTAACAGTGGCCCTGTCCTATTTTACACACGGCATATATGTTAGTCCTTTTAATATATATCTGTCATGCATCGGTTACTCGTTTCATAAGCTCTTATCGACAAGTAAACATCCGTACCTAAACAAACAGCCAAAATCGTACTCGAATTGGTGGCTGAACATATCCACTTCACCTTATAATGTTCATAATAAAGTTCACTTTTGATTACCTACGTAATGTACAACACAGGAAAACTGAATATAGGTTAAACAGCGACCGAATCACGTTTATATACGCAGAATTGGTTAATGTTATAATTGTTCGTATATAAATAATGTTTTTCCTACACGCGAATTATTCGCATGAAAATTACTTATTTATGTTTCTTGTGTGCTCAATAATTGTTACTTATTATGATCTACTTATATACTAACACTCATACCTAACAGAAATCGTAGAACATCAAAGAAGACAACACACAAAATGTGTCTAGGCAGTGTAATTTCTTTATTGCACGTAGTGAGAAAAATTGTTATAAGTGTAATATGACATAAAACTATGAAAATGGATAAACTCGCGTATATTAATTAATTTTAACTTCATCCCGACGTTTCGAACACTTTACAGGGTTCGTGGTCTGCGGGCGACTGACACTGAGACTGTTGCACTTTCGTCTTCGTCTTTAAATTTGAACATTGTCACTCTGACACTTAGTCCAGATTTAATTACTCAGAAAATTTAATGTAACACATAATGTGTAATATTAGGGTAGCAATATGTACCATTGTACCTACACTCTGTTTCGCTTCGATTGTGGGAAATTTAAATGTACACATTTATTAAATTACAACAACGTTTTGGTAGCAGGAAATCAAGCATGTAATTTTAGTTAACAGAATTCAATGTAGGCTGTTAAGTATCTACCTACAAAATTTTACTATGTACCTATATATATAAACGAACTAGTTAAGCGTGAAGCTCAAATCGCTTATTATAATAAAATTTAGTGCATAAGGAAAGTCATCAAACATAGGTATTTTATTAGCGAAACGATCAAGGTTTCTTCAAAGCAAGAGTGAACTATTTAGTCATCATTATTAAGGCATTACATAACATTAATTGAAACAATGCAGTTGTAATATAGGTACTCGGTCCATCCCTCATGTCCCAAAATTAATGTTCCGACGGAAAAGTTTACGGTAATCGGTTGATTCTGTTGTCAGGGCGAACATTATATTGAATTATAAAAAAACAAGGTACTTGTTATTACGAAGCACAAATTTCCTTTTTCAAATTTTGCCAACAGGGGAAAACAGGGCAAAATGACAACGTTTAAAACACAACGAATTCATCGCTGCGAGGTAAACACAGAGCGGAATTTTTTCATCAAAATTTGACTTAGGTGCCTGCAATCTTGGCGGCCCAAATATTTGTCCCGGGTTAATTATAATGCCGGGAATATGGACGTGATCCCGGGGTTCGGAATAATGGACCAGGGAACAAGTTTCCCGGACGTTAACCGAGGAAATTTATGATTCTAGAATTACAGATATTGAGCGGTTTAAAGTAATACATATAAACAAGAGGCAGATTTTGAAATGCTTTCGCAATGAATAGTTTTGATTCTTAAAAAACAGCCTACTTGGTTCATGGTCCAGGCAAGAGAATATTTTTAAACAATGACTTTTTCATTGAATATTGTTTTTTATTTACACGAAAAAAATCTATTTGTGGTAGGTATTTGTATACACAAATTAAAACACCCATGCTTTAATTTTAATTATAGCATTAACTGAATTGCAATGTTATGTAAAGATGAGAATGTATGGCATGTAGATACGGACAAAGTATCTATGCAATATTATGCATCTCCCTTCCATATTTCATACATCCATTTGATGTTGACCATATTTGGGGCATAGTATAGTAATTTATAAATAATAATTTATTAATTAGGTCCATCACTTTTTTTTCTTGTTATTCTGTCACGTCCTCCAAGGGAGAACAGTGGGATAGTTTGCTCGAAGAAAGTATCCTGCATGCTCGACTATCATGATTAGTGGGTGACCCACCTTGGCAAGGCCCTCTTAACAATATAAAAACTCAAAGTTTTGTCAATTTTAATGCTATTAAACTGAATTTAAGGGTAATCCAGGACAACGTAAATGGTTACGTTGTCCTGGATTACCCTTAAACTTCACTTCTTTATGTCACTCGTTGCCCCATGGCAACGAGTGACATAAAAAAGTGATTTACCCATTTAATAAAAAAATGTTGTTTGCGACAACGCACGTGTGCAATTTTGCCTATTTAAATCCCATTCCCCACACACTCGTCATACATACAGTACTCACGCAACCGACGGTAAGGTAAACACTGCCTGGAATAGACGGACCAATGGGTTCACTCGAACTTACCTGGAAACAAGTACATGTGTTACATATGGATCGAATGGGAATTTCAAAACGGGATTACACTATAGATGTGGATCTAAAACAATTCAGAGAAATGTTGTTCTGTAGTTCTCTCATGCTAGCCAGTGAAAATGCATTTGGATGTATAAGAGAATCTCATATTTTAAGACAAATGGGTCTTAATCGCGTAAACTTACGTTTAATTATATCCTGGCATGGCGTTACACCCGTGGTCGCAGGCAGACTGAGTCTGAGATAATCGTGAAAGTTTAAATCAATATATTGTATCCGAGAATGTTTAGTACATGTAAAATATTTTTTAGGATAATCACTTTTTTGGTTTTAATACATTTTGAAGTACGTATTATTTCTAGATATCGTCGGGGATAAAGCAATACCGCGTAACTACCAAAACAGATAAGAGTTCCAATATCAAACAATTGACACTCAAATTGAGCCTAATTGAATTTGTTAGTTACGCGGTATTGCACTTATCCCCGACGATATAATCAATCACATAGGTATTTCGTGCTTTGTCAAATATCATATTTAATAGAAATGCGGTATGAAAACTGAAATCGAAGACCTAACCTAGTCACGTGAATAATGATCGTAATTCGGCTAAAGGTGCGGTTAAACTAAAAGAGTATTCGCTGTTCTAACCTCCCACTCTACGAAATTCGATCGGTACACAAAACGTAATTGGTTGATTTCTTAGAACGGGCGCTAGAACAGCGAATGCTCTTTTGGTTTAAACGCACCTTAAAGGTGCATTCGCTGTTCTATCCCCCACTCTACGAAATTAACGAATCACGTTTTGTGTAACGATCAAATTTCGTAGAGTAGGGGGTTAGAATAGCGAATGCTCGTTTGGTCTGAATGGACTTTTAGGTCTAAACTAATCGCGTACTCGATTAAATAAAGTTTACTCGATAGAAAATCGAATTGAAAAGCCAAAACTCGTGGTCTAGACCCAACTCGTAACTTACAATATAGTAGTTTTCCTAACTTTAGAATAGGGCTTGTTTTATGAAGCGGTTCACTCTTGCCCGCTTTTTTGCATAAACTCGTTTTTAGTTCAGTTGAAATTGATTTCACTGTTGTTAGTTTTTCATTAGGCCGGCTGCGTTCTGCCTTTATTGGCGAGTGGTTGAATAATTCTCTTGTGTATGCGAATTTTGGTCTATAGATTGTATGTACAATAACGAGCCATTGTGTTTTATTAAATGAAATACTGTGAAATAAATTTATATTATAACCCCTTCTTCTTGGTTAGTATGATGTACAAACAATATTTTAGGCGAAAAATCGAATGGGAAAAGGATCCTTTATCCAGCAGTAGAAAAAACTAAACAGGCTAAGTCAATAAATAAAACCTACACCGCGCGCCTGTAGAAAAAAAAATCTAAACAAATTATGGCTGACTTTTAATGTAAACGTAATGTAAATGTAACTCCAGGTTTAAAGTTTTAGGCTGGTGATAATACCAAGATTGTGTTCTCAAAGTGCGTGATTATAGAATGATTCTAGTTGTTAGGTTTGTTTACATTTTTTTCGTTTTCTACTGACGCGTGGTATACCAATTTTTTATATTCAGCTACGTATACAAATCGCAATAAATATGACAAATGGCTGTAGGTATTCACGATATATACCGATTAATCAGAATGTCAATAACCTGAGCTGTAGACCAAATTCTGATAACGAAATGATACCATAACACTTTGGCATGCTGCTATCGAACAACTAATCGGTTACAGCATTGAATTACCAAATCGATATTGATGATGCTTCAAGACTTGATATATCTATTAGGTATAGTTACTGATTTCTAAAGTGAACATTTGACAGTTCAGAAATGAGCCTGAAATATATTATGACATTAAGGCTATCGGAAAAATCGTGAGTCTTACTCTCATTAAAGGATGAACAATATTGCTTTGCTCTTCCGCGATACAGAATGTGTAGTTAATTAGTGTAACCCGCTATAATTACTTGCTTATTTTTTGCATGCAATTAATTCTCCCACCCTCCCGCCGCAAAAACATAAATACGCAAATAACTATAACAAACCACCACCAATAACACTATACTCGACACGTGTTTCGCCTCTCTACGAGGCATCATCAGGAGTTGACGATGTTGTCGGTCTGGTGTTGGTGATGTTGTGGTGGTGTCGGTGCGGTTCCGTTGCCGTACACTTGTCCAAGAGATGCTTCCGCAACATGCGCTTGAAAGAGAACTTGCTCTGAGCCTGTCGTATCGATAGGGGGAGATCATTCCAAAGCCGTATTGCGCGGACCGTGTAAGAATAAGACACGAAACTAGTTCGATGTCGGGGGACAATGAGTTTAAGGCTACGGGTAGTCTAGTATGTACTAAGCCAGAATTTTAGTGCATGTTTATGCAGTGATACCACACGGAACCCCACGTGGCGGGCTCCAGAAATACCGCGTAAACACCGCAATATGTTCACAACTAATGAACCGAACACTTGGACGGGTATAAATAGATGGATAAATAATAGTGCTGCGCTAGAGTTGTCGATGATCGAAAATAGCGCGTCGATACTTCATGATTTTGTCTGGTAGTGCGGGTGATACGTATATGTAGTAGTAGATAGTAGTAGTAAATAATTATGTGTTACAGAACAGTTTTCAAAAAATGTAGGTCCAAAGGCAAACTTATATAACTATAAGGAATCTCTTCCAGCTAACCTTTGATATAGTATTTGATAGGTAGCACTAGTAGCCATCAATAGAAAATTGCCATCAATACAAACAAACCTTGTATTCGAAATATGTTTAATGTCTAATCTATGTCATCGAATACTGCTAAATCCACGTGCTTTTATCAATATTATCCTAAACCGAAAAAAGTGCTACATTATATATAATTCTTTCAACGGTGTTTGTAATTTGTTCGCTTTTTCGTTCGTTGAAAGCGACTTTGGAATAAACATACGTGGTCTAACTCCGAGAATTGACAGTGGAAAAAACGAAGTTTGGGTCGGCCATATGTAGTAAACAGGAGCGTCAGGAACCTCAGAGTACATCGCATTACACGCGCGTTCCTGACTTTTAAATATTTATAAGGGTCCGTTGTATTCTAACGTACTTACGTTACGGGACATGTGAGGGGTGCTGTTTAACTACAAAGGACTTTTGGAAAGTTTTAATTTATTTATAAAGTTGGTCTGCGCCTTAATTAATTAAGTATTGTGTGGTGCTTACGTTTAAAATACAAGTTATGACGCTGTAAAAATCATTTATTAAAACCTACACCTTCACGCGAGTTATACAAGTCATCTCGTTCTTATCTCGATATCTGTTGTACAGGCCACGTGGTATTTAAATTCAAAACTGTAATTTTAATTAAATTCGGTGTTTTTCGCCACACATCTATTACTCATTTATTACGCAGCGACACGGACAAGTGATCCAAACCAATGAGACCGACTGAAATAAATCAAGTCATACTAATCGATAATGACATAGCACATCCCTATTTACCGGGCATAAAGCACATCTGTGTGCGTTTGGTACCGTTTTCTTTTTTTTTCGGCGTAGGGCTGCGCTATAAAAAGATGAACTTGGTTTACTGCATGTGTGTTTACATTCGGTTTTTGTGTTCGGTTTTTGAATCTTTTGAAGTCGATGGTTGGATTTATAGAAGAATATTTGAGTGTATTGATTAACAAGAGATGTATGCTGTTATTTTTAGCGGGTTGTAGCATTTGTAATGAGAGCTTTTGTTTTAAGCTGTTTGTGTGATACTTTCACTACAATGGATGTCTCACGTATAAACAGCGAGACTTTTAAGAAGTTACATCAATATGTTTTAGATACAAACAATTTCAATGCATTATGTTATTGATAATAACTAAACATTATCACATTATACAAATAATCCACTTTCCTTGGCATTTTAAAAGTTCAAATAAATGTATGTATTTTCATGAAAAAAAGTCACTGATTGCTGTCCACGCACCGCAATCCCCAATCATGCCAACAGGAATCAAATCATACATATTCCAATATGGAGCCTTAATTTTTCGTCACCCCATTTATCTGTTAGAGAGCTGATTTATTATTATTACATATTTCATTATTTTCTTCTACTTGTTCAAATCTTACGCATAATAGAAACATACAATAATCTGTTGCATCGACCCCGCCATCTTTCGGTCATAATTTGCATTAGATAAAGTTGTCCCAACTTTCTCGTTTCTGCTGCGAGTGATTACTCGATTACGCAAAACTTCCCTTAGGCTATTGTTAGCTAACCCAAACAGGTCCTAGGCCATGCTGTTACGCCATATTTCACCAACGATATATCGCCGGATTAGATTTATAATTTTATATAGAGTAACTAAGAGCGACATTCTAGATCAGCAAGCTAAAGTCATTTTGATATCATACGCTTTATTCTTTATTGTACTCGACATAAAAGTACGAGTATCCACGAGCGAGACGCACTGCGAGTATTTCATTAGTCAATTGTATATACACTAATACTAACTTGCTGATTATCGACACACAAAGTCGACAAACGAGAAGTCACTATGTCGGTAAAAATACACTTTAAAAGCATTTGTTTAATAAAGGACAGTTCTTCTCAGCCTTCTAACTTAGGAAGCCGCTACGTATTGTTTTAGTAAGTACACCAAACGAAGGAAACTCAGAGGAAAAAATCGTGTATAAGCGAATTATGGCAGTTGTAGGGAATGGTGTTTTAAACCATGTACTATAAGTACTGGTACCCACAGGAAAAAAGTATATTTCTTTTTTGTAGAGAATTTTATGTAGATTACTCGTGTTATAGAACGTTTTTTGCTAAGTCACGGTTTACGAGTTATTTACGAAAAATTAAAAATAAGAACCTTCACACCCTCCCCCGTTAGCTCCACCCCTCCCCAACAGTACTTTTAGTACATGTTTTAAAACACCATTCCCTACAACTGTGCCAAAGTTCGCTTTTACACGAGTTTTTTCCCCGATAGGCAGCTTTTGGTCTTCGTTAGATGGGTGAGCTATTTGTCTATTTCGGTCTTATTGACATATTTATAAGACTGAAAGGGATAAACAATATGTACTTGGCGGCTTGCTAAGTTAAGACACGATTATGAATAAAGGGGTAAGTTTCTACTGTAACTAAGATGTCAGGAAACAACTTGTTACAATGAATTCCTATATTATAAGTACCTACATTGTCTTTAAACTTGAATATCAACTATTCCGTGGCATCAAGCCAACGCCTCCGCAGACCTTAAAAAACAACCCACGGACCTTTATTGTGGTGGTCAGTGCTCTTGCCCACAAAAATAAGACAAAACAACCTCACAAAACCAGTCTGACCGCTTTTGACCACTTTTCCTATCCCGTCTGGGCGCGACCAGAAGTTTTACAAGGGTGCTCAGGATTATAGACCTTATATAGAAGTATTACGGTTAACGTGTAAGCAAATAAAAGGTTGCGTTTTTTTCGACCCTGGTATGATATAAAAATCGTTTCGTTTTCTTTAGGAATTCCGTCTGGCAAGTTTTGAGGCTGCTAAATAGACTTGTAGATTTTGAACCGTTATTTGGTTAAATATTAATTATCTAACCAAGCAAGTTATAATCAATATTAAACGAAATCTTAAATAGTTACTTAATCTTAAACAAGTATTTTTTAATTTTATCTTGGCGATTATTATAAATTCGTGTAGGTTAAGAAAATAAATATCTAAATTCCATCGAAGTACAATTTCTGAAATCAAGTCTTTATTATTTAAATCTAATTCCAGTCAATAGGTAAAGGTTAAAATTTAAAATAAATATCAATGTGGTAATGTGGTGTAGGTTACTTGCTTGAAACTTATACATATCATTTTTCACAATATTAACTCAATATGTAGCTATGGAAAAAAATAACATGTAAATATGTATTCATTATGTATTTATTTTTTTAGCTTTAATTTGCCAGTGGTTACATAAATAAGGAAATTAGATGTTTCTTAGGTAAGTAAGAAATAATAGACACCTATCTCTTCAGTTAAATTGTCTGTTTGTGGTTATGAAACGTAAGTGGTAATGGTAGGTAACATTTTATTAATGCTCACCTACTTACTAATCAATCATGGCCTACTAACATAAAACAAAATAACGTTTGCATTCGTGACAATTTTGACATTCGTAAAAAGCACCTTTTAACCCCTTCCACAAAAAAATAGCTTTCAATGAAATGCTTCACAGAATCAGAAAAATTAAAATTAAAACGTATATTGAGGTACTTTAGTACCTGCATAATTAAAGTAAAACACGAATATTTCTGATACTGAAATTAATTTGCGCACAAATCTTATATTTCAGCATGAAAGAAACATAAATATATCATACATAACTATTTATAATCGATGAACTCTCAATTACGTACAATATTTATTTGACTTATAACAACAATACAAAATGTGTCATAATAATTTACGCCACAAAACTAAAACAATTGCCACAACTATACTGTAAACAAGTCTGAGATGAGTCAAACGCTAAAATATTTAACCTTATTAACTCATAAATAGTACAAAACCAACACATAAAATACCACGAGACGTTCACCTACCAGACATACCAACTAACAAAACGACCACAAAACATATGGTTGAAAAAAGATAGTAACAAATATAGCCAGTATACTAAGACCGCTTATTATACTTAAAACTTGCTGCTTCACAGCTCTTTTAACAGCAGTCGTTGAGAATCCTTGGCTATTTTAAAAAGGTCTCTCAGATCCTGTAGTTTGGCTTAAAAGCTGTATAAGCGAGGGGGGTGAGGGGGGTCTTCTTAAAACGGTGATACAGTCACCTAAAGGTTCCGTGGTCACTGACCAGCTCTGAGAATAGCAAGTACCTGGGTGTTGTGACGTCACTATGTGAACCAAGTACCTGTTTAGTAGGATGTTTAAGTTAACTTTTATTACAGGATTATGGCGCCGGGGTAAGAGTAAATCTCGAAACTGTCCACGCTGCGATAAGCTATGAAATAAGTTGTAAAATGTTTTATGCCCGTAAGCTACGTGCTCGTCAGATTCATAAAGGTTTTATATTTCGCTAGAAATATTATGAACCGAGACATTACAGGCGAAACAAAAGATACTTATTTATCACAGTTTATTATAAATTACACTAAATATTTCACTCAGATCTTTTTTCGGAGGTTAATAATCCTAAAAGAACATCTTTTTAACTGACGTAATTGCACATTGCTATTTCGAACATTTGTCATAGATCTTTAATTTCGTGATAACGATATTTATAGTATTTATTCGCTTTGCTTTTTACCAAACATGTAATTGTAAACATAGGATTAGTTTAAGAAATAATAAAGCCTTTTAGGTTTTTACTAAATTATGAATTAAAATATTAGGGACGTGAATAAAAAAAGTATTCCTACTCATTTCCATGAGTGGCGAAAAATTCCAATAAATGTATCGAACCAACGTACGATGTTTATCAGTATAAACAGATATCCCTCGGAAGTGTCGATCAAAATCAAAATCAAAATCATTTATTTGTTCAACACAGGTATATACATAAGTACAGGTCTTAAAAACGTAGTTGTGTCACTGTGTCGTGCCCGAAGGCGTACAAATTATTTATTTTTGTAATTAATGGACTGTAGCTACATGCAACGCACAGTGGGCATTAATTACAGTCTGTTAAAAATTCATTAATGGTATAGTATGACTTGTTAACTAGAAAATTGAATAATTTCGTTTTGAAGACATTAATATTATCGATATTTCTAATTTTTATCGGAACTTTATTATAAATTTTTGGAGCCATTCCCAGAATACTTTTACTAAACAAAGCTGTTCTGGAAGGTCTTGAATTTACTTTGTTTCTGAGACGTACACTTTTAAAACTTGCAAACAGTTGCAGATTGGCTTTAACAAAAATTACAATTTCAAATATATATAGGCATGGTAAGGTTAGTATGTTTAACTCTATAAAATATGGCTTGTATGAATCAGGCGTCGGAATTCCACATAAAGATTTTATACATTTTTTTTGTGCTCTGAATGCCAGTTCTCTGTCAACTGAATTTGCCCAGAATATGATGCCATACCTTAACGTCGATGTTACATAAGCATGATAGGCTGTCAAAACAACTGTTTCGTTAACAATTTTTCTTAAATTATACAGAACAAATGAAAATTGGTGTAGTTTCTTACATATAATGTCAATTTGATTTCTCCATGTCAACTTATGATCTACGCTTAATCCTAAAAATTTTGTCACAGTGGTTTCCTCGATTTGGTGTCCTTTGTATGAGATATTTAAATTACATCCATAGTTCAGTCTTTGTTTAAATGTCATAATTTTGGTTTTATCCAAGTTAATATTCAAATTATTATTACCTAACCAGTCAACTACAGTTTCTAAAGTCTTACATATTTCGTCCTCATACGTTTTTAGGTTATTACAAGAAAACATTATGGTACTATCGTCAGCAAAAAGAACCATTGGATAGTCAACAGCCCGCGGCAAGTCATTTATATAAATAATAAACAATAGAGGACCTAAAACACTTCCCTGGGGCACACCGTAGTGTATTTTTCTGACTCTCGATGAGTAGGTGACTTCAGTTTTAGTTACTAGGCATAGTTTATTTATTTGTGTTAACTGTTTTCTGTTTTGTAAGTATGATCTTATTAAACAATGTACATTACCTCTAACTCCATATTTATATAATTTATCTAATAATATTCTATGATCCACAAAGTCGAACG
>JALPQI010029168.1:0-10021 GCA_025490895.1 Thaumatotibia leucotreta
ATGTCGTATCTCAATATATATATAAGTTACGGTGATGTAACGTACCTCAAATCATTTCAAATTTAATATTCTTTCTATGTTTTATAGCAATTAGTATCGAAAAGATAATAGTTTTTTAGTTAAACGTTCAAAACTAAAAAAAGTCCGAAATTTGTTCCGTTTTTTACGTCCTATGCCGAAATTATTATTTAGTTTTTCTTGTAATATGCATTTTCGTATATCCCTATAGGGTCTATATAATATAGCAAAAATGCAGCTTTGCAACACGTCTTGCGATTTGTATGAAAAACTTAGATAGCGGGCGTCCTGCCTTTTGAATTTAGCGTTTTTATTTTCAATTACAAAGTTCACTGACGTTATTTTACCCTTAAATTAAAGAATATTAGGTGCGCTATAAGGTCATTATTTCATGTTTTTCGTAGCATAATTAAGCGAGGCGATATTAAGCTCAAAACGTTAGCAAAACACACAATTTTATGTAGTTTACAAAAAAGAGTACTTTTTCAAGTCTCGAATCTCTGAAACTATAAGACCTAGGGTAAAGCATGTTAGCTCAACTTGTTGGAAATTTATTAATCTTTAAACGTTTCATAACACATTGTATCAAAAAACGTAAGATTTTTTAAATAAAAGTCAGGAACTGAAAAATGACCGTAAATTTCGCAGTTTTTCACGTAATACGCTGCTAGCATAACTTTTTTTTGCTTGCAAAATGTGGTTTTATACTGTCCTATGGTGTCTAAACAACATACCAAAAATGGAGCGATACTACTAGATTTGCGAGTTTAGGGTAAAATGATGCATGGTTCACGGTTTGACCGCACTATGTATGATAGGATAAAACGATGACAATCATTACAAAAGTGCTGACTTCTGTGAAAACAAAACATAAACATGAGCTTAAAAATAAAACACACTGATCGAACACGTCTCGAGGAAATAGAGCAAAATATTTAGCATATTTATTATTGGGTTATGCGACATTTTTGCAAGAAGATTTTAAAAGGAAAGTTTACTTTTTTGTACATGAATAAGTAATCCATATTACTGACAGTGACTTAGTTACTGACATCCGGAGGGGATTAGCAAGCTGAAGTGGCAATGGGCAGGCCACATTGCACGCAGAGCAGATGGTCGATGGGGTCGGAAAGTGCTCGAGTGGAGACCACTGCTAGGCAAACGCAGCGTAGGACGTCCACCCACAAGATGGACAGACGACCTTATGAAGGTCGCCGGGACACGCTGGATGCAGGTCGCATCTAACCGGTACATGTGGAGGTCCTCCGCCTATGTTATGATGATGAATCCATATTTTGATGTCAATATCAAAACAAAGCAAATTAAACCAGTAATATTATGAAAAAATGTGTGTTTGATATTTTTATTGATTCTCATATGTACTGGGAAGTACATGGGAAGAATTGGCGTCCTCTTACAGACCTCAGATTCTATGAGCAAGCAGGGGGGCTACCATAACCTCTTAAATGCGATTCAGATTAGGTTCGGCCGGTCAGTTTTTGACAGTTATTCTATGGAACTGACACATAACCATTCAGATAAGGTCCTAAACTGAAACATTAGTAGATCGTGGTACCCCCCAGGACGCACTGACTATTTGAATGACGTCATATTCGGATTCAATCTACTGTTATTAATAAGTTTGACTATGTTAGGTAGGTACAGGTGTGACGCGCCGGTGACGCGCCCGTTGCGTCACGATTGCGCTATTTACAGATTTATTCACACCTCTACGAACGCTATTAGCGCTAATCATAATTTTGGTCGTATTTGTCTTACTTCCATTAGTTACCTTGTTATAATTTCTGATTTATATTGAATATTATCGTATTGTTCTCATAGACGGGCACATATATTTTAGTGATATATATTTCCTATAGAATTTAATCTAAATGCAATACTATACAAATGTAGAGTTCCGTTTATATCTGGCTGCCTAATGTCGGATTTGACGCAAGACTCAGTTAATAACAGGTCCCAGTTATTTTCTTTACTGACATTTCGTAACTCCTTCGAAGAAAGTGTAGTATATTTTGTGGTGACAACCAGAAAAAAATTGAATACCCAGGTAACTATTTACATAGAGCCATGTCAGTTATGGAGCAAGATACGACGTTTTTGTAGCAAGTTACTAACATCTGTGAGTTTTTCCTTCTAATATAAAGGGCTTCGCCTCTACATAACATTAAGGTTATCATATGTGTCGTATTAATACTGCATGTACATTTCATATACAAGCCCTATAAAATCGCATACAAATTTAAACCAAATACAAATTTTCCCAATTGCTAGCAGTAAGTTCCGAATTAGCTAGGTCATAAAAATAGTGTTTTTTGTGTCATAATATTTGTACACCGAGTGCAGCCCTGAATGGCATGTGACGTCACGCGCGTCACCGATGACGCCGCACCGGCCGGCCATCTCTCAGTAAACACGCAATTTCTCCACGCGCCGCGCATCACAACAACAGCTGATAACCTACTACCGCAAAGTTCGAAATTCGACAATTTCTAGGATTTTGTCTCTGTCATTCCAACGAAGGCGTCATTAGAGTGACAGAGACAAATCCTCGAAATTTGCGGATTTAGAAGTTCGCGGTAGGGCCGCTGTGTTGAAACTGTCCCGTTTCAAACAGTACAACAATCATGACGACCTTAAACAGTGAAGAATAAATGATGATGCTAGTTAAATTACTAAGGTTCATTTACATTTTATATAATAAGAGACAATGTGTAAAGCGCTTGAGTTTCAGTCGCGTTTCATTTAATGCTCGATGGACACTAATTTGGTGGCTAGTTTTACATTGGTATCAGAAGTCATCCAACAAATTGAGCAACTGTCTCTGTCACTCCAATCACGCTATAAATTGGTGTGACAAGGATAGTGACCCGAAAATCCCGAAGTTCGCGGGTAGCCCTCTAAGGTTGGAAACTCAGAGGCAATGCAAGCAGAGTGCAACAATGACGTCACGCGGGGGAAGGGGGGCGGGAGGTAGACATCGAGGACGGAGCAGCGCGCCCGCTCATTGTAGTTTTTCGATTATTGTTTAATTAGGGCGAAACGGCGGCGGAGCGGCGGCCAGGGTCCTCCAACCGCGGCCCGCTCGCAGGTTATCAGCTGGTACGTACGAGCGACTTAGTTATTTGATTTGCTACTTTTCTACTTACTATTAATGATTTGTGTTTTAACGTTGCAGGATATTATGGTGCTTCAACATTGGATGTTATTTCTGTTATATGACGTTATAAAACAAAATGAAATAAGGACAGTTCTATAGAATACTAATGTCAAAGACAGAAAGATTATGTTGTGTAACATTTTATAACGCCAATGTGGGAGCATCATTATAGAGGATAAGATGTTGCAGATTAGTTAACGTAATACTTATGTTATATGTATGTTTAGACAAGGGCTTGAATAGATTGTATTATAGTTCCTTACACTTGTTGCCTTACGTCATTAACATAAGGTTGAAAATTTTATATTTACATATTAATGCTCTTGACTGTATGTAGGTTTAGGTAATTAAAATAATACCTACATATTAAATATCATTACGATGTATACCTATCATTTTGTAGAAAACAATAAAATGTAAACAAACCTACATATAAACTTACATTAAGTCATAATCACGCACTTTTAAAACAAAATCTTGGTTTTTAACTCCAACTTCAAAACTTAAACCTTGAGTTCACATACATTTTTAGTTAAAATTATCGATACTTATTAGTATAAACGTAAAAATATATCTGCGAACCTGTTTCATGATATGTTTCAAAGACGTCAAATGCTATAGGTTTTTGTGTTTTATACTTACGAACGGTATAGTCTATTGTAATGGCTAGATATTAATTAATTTCATTAAATAAAAACGAAGCTTTACACTGAAAAAATAGAGTATGTAATTATTTAAATAACGGTACACATCACATATTAATATACCTATAAGTAATTGAGCTTATATGTTTTGAAGTCCATTTTTTATTTTATGTACCTATTTAAGTGGGTACTTTAATTTACATTTACAATGTATACCTACATCTTTTGTAGTGTAGATTTCATAGTGTATATATATCATTACATTGTAAGATTAAACCGATCACGAAGTCTTATTTTACATTAGAAATTTTACGACAATTAAGGACATTATAGAACATAATATATTATGTTGTTAACGTAAAATATGGAATTAACAAGTTTATGAGCATTTTGCGATTGCGTTTGGTTTACAGTATCATTAAAACCAATGATACTGTGAACATAAAATTATTTGATTGGTATTATGGTATGTTACTTTTACCAGCGATACTCTTCTTCTTACCTAGCGTTACCCCGGCCTTTGCCAGGGTCCGCATTCCTACTACCTCCTACCAAGCGATCCTTTTACCAAAAATACTGTGAACATACAATTGACATGTCCAAAAGTTAGCGATAAATATATAGTTGCGGTGCAGACGGTGGTGCGGTTGGTAGCGGCTGGCGGCGGGCGCTATCTGGCGGGCGGCGACCGCGCCGGGGGCCCGCGGGGTTGGCGGCGGGAAAGAGCGCGTAAAAAGGCGAGCGGTCGGCGCGCGCGCAACGAGCCGATTCCAACACCGACCGCAGCGAAAATCCTCGCAAACTACATTTTCGCAAGCGAGAATTAACGTTCTTTTGCAGTTCTCTTACAGCTCAATCGACGCGCGAAGTGTCGTGCTTTGAACTCTCATTCATAGTTCCTCGTAAATTATTGCAACTGAAATGTTTCAGTATTGACATTATTTTATCGTTTTTTTCCGTAAGGATGGTAGAAGGCACGGATTTTAAGGATTCTCGTGTTGCAGTTCGCTAACAGCTCAGTTAGCAGAATCGGTGTTCAGATCTGCGCGCCTTTCACGAGGTCATCGCACTCGGGCCCCGCCGAAACGAGCCGGCCCCCGCGCACCCCATACCCCTGACCCCCTAGGAAATTTGCCGACTAGCTCTCTCACTCTGCGTCACTCGCGTTTCCAAAAAAATGCAATAGTTCAGATGTCTAGACAAGTTGCCTCATTATCTCTGACAAATCGCTTCGTAATCGATTTCTCAGAAATTCTGTAACGATTCGAGGTAAATTAATTGTTCAGGGTGATTCATATACATGTGTAGTCTTTTATGCAAGTGCTGGAGATGACACATGTCTTGTTTTCATTATTGACTCGGATTTAAGATGATACGTCCTCTACGAGTACCCACACGAAATCTCCTTGTTGAATATCCAACAGTTTCTCCAAATTCTTAATGTAAATTCATTACCTAGCCATGTACATAATGCATTGTAAGCAATATAGCATTGTCGCGTCGGGTACGTAACTTGATGTCTATATTTAGGAGTTCGTCGATGTCTCAAGGTAATTGTAGAACCGCGGTGTGAAGTGTAAATGCATCCGGCGGCGTCCGATTAGGTATCAGACGGTAGGTCGTCTCGTCCTCTGCCTGTCTTACGAAATTTCAATTAAAAAAACCTAAAACTGATTCTTGATGATCGCTGTTTTTTTATTTATTAATTTTAAGACATTTGAGTTATACATGAAAGGTACATACACTTAGGAGTAGATGCTTTAATTGTTAGATATTGAAGTGAACAAGCGTATGAACATTCGCTCTTTGAGCTTCTTGTTTAGCATACATTTTACTGGCCACTGTACACATAGGTACACTACACTACACACCAATTGTACGACCTCTAGCCGTCCTACTCCGGTTGCCGACTTAGACAACCTAATGTGCCAGTGTAACCTTTCCCAATGTTTCTCAGAACGTTGAGTTCACCGCAAAAATTAGATCGGCTTCCAGTGAATCAGAACCTAAAGAAAATGCTTTACGGCACGCCCACTGCGCGGTCACATGGACCGAAGACTCTAATAAAAGGACCATTAACTGTCGTAAGAATTTTTAACGTCAGCGTATGCGCAACCATGTGAATTTGAAATGTGAAACTTGCGGTAGATCAGGCATTGGGGACGTGTTACCTCTTAATGACCAATGTTATGGATTGTAAAATATGTTGAGATTAACACAATTATCACGAATTGGAATTTATCGACCTTCATTGCGCTGCGCGAATTTTTTGCGCGAATATCTCAGACGGTTAAGTAAGTGGTTTTATTGTTACATATTCCGTTATCTTCTGGTTTGAATTGTATGACATAGATTTAGATATTTGTTTCTACATAAAATTTATCATCTTCTTTTTTTTTAATAAATGTTAGGTGAATATGGATTTGGCTGTTCGGTGAATTTGAGTATTTTAGTGATTGATAAAGTTAAAGATCTAAGTTCAATTTGGCAATACCGGTGGGTGTCGTAGCAGTGAGTGGACGTGCGCGCTCATCGGCAGTATCCGGGCCAATGCCAGCCATAAACTAGAAAAGTATTGTCCTCGATGTTCCAAGCGATAACCACATTTCGACTGGCGAGTATTGTGAGCTTTAGTAGGTTGGTTTAAGGTTAGGGTTCGTGTGGCAAATATTGCGAGGTTGCGCGTGAGATATGTGGAGCCGCGGCATGCGGGTCGCGCGGCGTTCTCACGCTTTGAATATTCCTGCTCCCGGCTTCCCCCCCCCCCCCCCCGCGCGTCGACGTCCCCCGTCCCTACCACTCTAGGGTTGCCAACAAGACAAGCCAGGATCTCTCCTTGAACCAGATTAACTCAACAGCCCAACTGAGTCCCCGAGAACGATGTATTCCAATTCATTCAGTTCCGTTCGAGAATCTTCTTATTTTCTCCTCCAGTGTACGAGACAAGAATTTCTTTAGAATACTACACTCACTTTACGTCCTTAAAATAAAAACGCATTGTACAATTTACGTTTCATTATCCTAGAAACAAAGCATAATATAGGAAATTATATACAACAGCACATCGCAATCACTTTCCCTTGGCCATTTCCAAATCTTTAAAAATATGTAATAACCACAATAACTAATAGCTTTACAAGGGCCCTACGAATATGTAAGAAATGCCCTGCGCCAACCCTGCCCGGCGGCCCTTCAATGGCGTCCCCTGACTCCCGCTCAAGATCCGGACACTAATTGAATGAACCTCACTAAGTCTGTTTACGGTCGCGCCGCTCCAACCACTTATCTATATATTTATCTCACTACCGGATATTTATTCATATTCTTCACATTATTAACCTCTTTAATTTGGCAAATGAGAGTAGCATCATACGTACTTAACTACTTCTGACTGGACCTAGCGTAAACAAAGTCTTCATTAGTAGAGTCCGGTAGAGTGCCGAGTGCCTACTTAGGAACACCGAGTAAATATATGTAGGTGCCTGAGTATTAACATTGATATTTTATTTTAATAGTAGATTGTGTAACAAGAGATCAAAATTATATATTTCCGGCGAGGGTGTTGATTGAAGCCTAAATGAAGCGATGAATTGCACAATAGATCCACAATCCCGAACGTAGTGAGGGATTCTAAAGTGGTATCCTAAACGTAATGTAAGAAATCGTAATCGTTTATGAACGTACTGTGTATTTTCATATTTCATTGTTATTTTTTAGGCTAGCAATAGATAGTCCCTGAACAGAAAATGCCATTTCGTTCATCCTAGCAGGAAAGAACCTACTCGAATAGGTGGGGTGAAATCTGATTATTGTATAATTATATTATATACTAGCCTATAAAATGTGATCGTGTATTTAAAAACCAAATTTAAGGAATTTCGAATTATTATTTTATTACTAGTCGTTTTATTTTGACCAAAACAAGTGGCCTACTGATTTGAATGGCATACCTACATAAGTTCACGGAATTCAGTTATGACTTTAAATCAATTATAAAAAGGCGAAAAAGTGAATTATATTAGATTATTATATCTTCTATACAGCTATTACTAACGACAAAGGAAAGTTATTTTTATTGAGTTTTTGTAATGTTGTTGTTATCATAAATCAAACTAAATTTTATGTATATGATGGATAATTCTATGTAAAGCTATGGAGTATAAACAAAGGAAAGCCAGCACAGTTTGCTATTCTTATCGATAGACACTAACGTAATTAAAAACTGCAATGCCCGCTAAACTAAATGCTATTCTGGTTAATTGCCAAGCCATATCTCTCCTATCTTAATGCTAAAAACCTGAATGAGAATGCCGTTCCGTAGTACGCAGACAGGCGCAGGGATTAATAAAAACATAATGATCATATCGCACACTAACACCGCTGAATATCATTATTATGGAAACGAGATGAATGAATAGCGCTTTATCTTGGTATTTAGGCGGTAATAACATTTAATTTGTAGACTTGTCCGTTTCTACTATTAATATGTTAAAATGGCAAAAAAGTTAGCTCAAAATTAATACAATATTCAAGTCGAGGTATGCCCTGGACGAGATGCGGTCTTCCAGCATGGATGTAATCAAATAGGTTTTTAATGGAAAAACAGACCAATTAAGACAAGTACCTATACGGGTTTACCTACCCTAGTATATAAGTAAAAACGATCGTTTGACAATCAAGTCACCACAACTACTTATTACAAGACATGTAGGTGTAGGTACCAGGCGTACCAGCAATGGCATAGTACTTCAGCAGTCAGAATTGCAACTAAGCATAATGTTTTACATTACTTTACGAGTCTTTGTATTCATTTGTACTAATAGGTACTAGACGCGTCACAAACTTTCCTTTCTGCCACTTTAACCCCGGCCGATTGCCGGTTTCACAAAATGACAATATTTTAAAAACGATTGTTTAGTTAATTATCCGCCATTATTCTAAGTTTTCAGCGATGCATTAGTCACGAGGCGAACGTCTCATCGCTCACTGCATTAAAGCCTCAACAAGACTAGTATATATGTGATCTCTCACTGCGCAAACTTGGTTTGTATCACGAGTTCAAATTATACTGAACAGCATGATAGAATGCTTCATGAATGAGGTGGCAACTCTCCCACGCCGTTCACAACCACTCAATACTCAATCCTTGGCTTACATTTTGGAAATGTCTCCTTTTGTGTGCCGTTTCCGTGAGAACGGAATATCTGTACTAAACTGTACTTAGTTGAAATTTCACTTCTATGCTGGGAGTGATTAATATTATGGCGTTAACAAAAGGTGTCCCTTATGTTTGTCGGCGCGGGTGGCGCCTACGGACGGATCCGACATGATTTACTGACTGCTGCTGACAAGGCTGACATAGCGACGCTATGAAACTGATTAGTACAAAAAACAGGCGAATTTAGAACCTCTTTTTTTGAAGTCGGTTAATTAGCGAAGTCTAATCAAACTTTTTTTATCATATTGTAGTACCTACAAGTACGTACATATGTAATCGTAATTAAATATGTAAATTAATAAACCTCCAAAAATAAAATAGTCCAAAAAGACAGAATGCATTTTAACAAAGGATGTCTAGACAAAAGTGTCGAGACGAATTTATCACTGGCTTACCCCATATTATGTTTTATAGTATTTATATATTTTTTTTAATAAATATTTATTGAAGCGTAATCGTCCTAAAATTTAATTTTTCGCTTTTTATTCATTAGTAGGTAGGTACCTACTTAAAGGTAAAACGCATTTTTTTTATTTTTAGCTCAATTAAAATAGATTCTGAACACATTTGAACCCCTTGAAATAACAATCCCTTGTCTGAAATTAACAATTTTACGAGTTGCCAAAAAGCAGTGGGTAACTAATATCGCTTGCTCCTGTGCGTTTACTCGGTTGTTCGATTCTTTGAGTATCCTAAAAAAACCGGTCACGAAAGTATTCCTCGGGTTTTAAACTCCAATGCGTAATGTGATTTCAATTTTATTTGTTATAATATCAGCAATATCAAAAGAAAATTTATTAGTTTTAGTACCTAATTTAATGAACGTATTGTGAAAATACAAAGCAAATTGTTTATTAACTAAATATTTTGATTTGTACTTTTAATTGAATTTTTTTTTGTCGAAGGCGTCTAGCCTTGTAACGGATTGCATATACCCAAGAAAATTGACCGGTGGTTGCTAAG
>JALPQI010029169.1:0-14306 GCA_025490895.1 Thaumatotibia leucotreta
GTTGGGAAAAAAGTAATCTGATTACTTCTGTAATTAAAATATTTTGAATGTGTACTTTGTAATTGATGACTTTTTGCCCTACGAACAAATAAAACATGGAAGCCGAACGTCAAACTAAATTGCCTTTAAAAACAAGTGTCACACGCTCTTCAATGCATGAATGAGACACTCACTGGTGAGACCAGTGCCTCATGTTAATGAATTTCAACATCAAACTGTAAAAACTTAAACCGCTATTTAAAAATATCTGATTGGTCCATCAAAGTTTTGATTGGCTATATTCTATAATAAACATTTGTTGTCCTGCGAACGAAAATTAAAATTTTGATTCAACAATCACGTCGTATTTTGCTCAGGCCTCATTTTATTGAAAACTGCGCCATCTATAATTTGTTTCCTGAACTCTGTGCTTTCAACACGACTCTGAAACAAATGAGAAACGTGTAGTGTAGTCATGTGTAGTTACTATCCTTCATGCAGTTCTCGTAGACGTTATTCTATAGCCAACATAGATGGCGCTGATATAAATTACCCATTTAATGGAGGGTTTTAGAAAATAAAATTAAGGTCAATAATCTAGTTCCATGTGATTATTTATTTTATATTTACCTAGAATATAATAATCTCAAATATAATGCCTACCTATAGGTTTGCCTGCGACCATGGGTGTAATGTCATGCCCGAAAAGTCAGGATTATTAAATTTATCGTCGGCTGAGAATGCAATTGTGCCATATCCATTTTCAAGCAAAATCGGTTTTTAATGGTTCATGATAGCATATTTTTTTTGTAGTTCATAACAGTAATCGATTTTTGAAAATTCTTATTTTATCTTTTAAAAAAACATATATTTTTGTGCCATATCCTCAAACCGCAATAAATGGTGATTACAATATTGTGCCATGTCCGGACATGACACAAATTTACGGTTAACAGCCTATTTATCAGTGTGCCAAGCGACTAACCGATCAACATTTTTGTGACATAATCCACTAGTAGATTTGATTGTATCGATTCGATACTTTTTTTTTGACCTACCCTCTCTTTTGATAAATGACAATAAAGAAGGTAGGTTTCATTTATAATGATTTATGTCATTCATACTTCAAGCTTTTATCTTAATAAGTTGGTGGTATAAGTACATAATATTTATAATTACGAGTACCTAACCATAAATTCTAAGAAATCACATATATTATACTACAGAAAAAGTGACCGAACCCCCTATGACCAGGACTGGAATTGATCCAGCGACCTCCTGTTTACCTGCCATGCTATGCCATTCAAGTCCTGGCCACAGAAGGCCTCGGTCACTACCTGAAGTACATATTACATGACATGTCTTTTAATTTATAGAGCGTGTATTTAGGTACTTAAACTGTAATATTATTCGTTGATAAGAAATAATAACGTTAATATGTCATTCATTAGTAAACGTATTGTAAGCTGTTCTCATCGATGTTTTTTTACATTAGCACTAGATATCGTTGAAAAGCTTATCATTTCACAAAATAGAGAAGGTCACCTATTAGATGGTACCTATATACAAGAAAGTAAAAAAATGATTCACATAAAATATTGGAAATCAATGTTGGCACCATAGGTATTCACGTGAATAATTATGTCTTCATATTCGAGATAAAATATAAATTATCGTCTTGACTTGAAATAAATCTAGTCGTAAAATAACTTTTATTTGCATAAACAATTGCTTTTAATGTCTACCTTTCTTGACATTGCACTAACATTTTGTGACACATCCATAACTTTGTGTCATATCATACATAGCAAGTTAAACATTTTCTTACCAAAATGGATATGGCAATTGTAAAACTACTTATATCTCATGACTATTATAAGTTAAACATTAATTGTATATAACAAAAAATAGTAAATTAATATACTAAAGTGTCAGTTAAGTTAAATATTGCAAAATTATAAGACATTCCAAGAATTTTTTTTTTTTGTTTCATTTCGCTCTCCTCTAAACCAAGGCAAGTGGCGTATAGCACAATTGCATTCTCAGCCGACGTTATACGTATGTTTACGCGATTAAGCAAAGCCCAGTTTGTCGTTAAATTATAAATAATAATCGTGAACTTTAAATCTAAATATAACAATTATTTATTTATTTTAAACTTTATCGCACATAAAAATATACAATTGGCGGACTTAATGCCTTAAGGCATTCTCTACCCGTCAACCATAGGGCCACACGTAGAAAAACAAAGTGGGTGCACTGAAACGAATGAAATGAAAATACAATTTGGATACTAATACTAGAATAAATAAATAGAATAAGTGGATTGTGATGCAAAAACGGGAATACATAAATAAATAAATATGCAACATATTAATACAATACTTATATAACTACAATAATACATAAATACAATAATTATGATACATATAAAAATAATTATACACACACAATATATTGCACGTGCGTAACGTAGGTATGTACGTACGCCTTTTTATAATGAGACTTCAACAATTTTTTTTAAACGGAGACCCAGGTCTAGTATTTTTGAGACTTTATTTTATTTTGAACATTAAATAATACTGCATTTAAAAAATATAAAAAAAATATCTAGCTTTTTCTAGGCATCGAGCCTATTTTAAGAGGAAAAAAGATTTTTTTCGTTATTTTATGATGTCATTCGAAAGAATGGATAAAAAATAAAAAAAAATCTTAAGAACTATAGTATCTAAAACTAAAAGAATATACAAAATTGTTTGGTTCAAAACTAAAAAAAAAAAAGTATTTGTTCGATTTCCAGGTGAAGCCGGTAAATTTTTGAAATACTCAAAATCAGGGCCGTATGCTTTTTTACCACCGTTGTAGTATAAAAAAAAACTCTATGTTGGGCAGTCTGTCAAGGGCTTACTAATGGCGATATTATGAGTTAGGTATATGAATGAAATTAAATATTGGACGTGATCGCGCTGAGTGGAACAGAGGCGTAGAGTCGCTATTCGACACACAAGTTTTATTCTTTGAGAAATTAAAACATGTAGGGAAGACGATTATCTTTTATTTTATGTTTGATGGAGTTAAAACACGCATTTTTTTATAAATATATTACACAGGGTAACACGGACTAAAACAAATAACTACAGAATTACAACTTCATAGAAATAATTTAATTATGTTGAACTGAATTGTTTTAGAAGGCGTACGAGTAGGAACAACATTTATTTAGTAGTGACGTTATTATTATTATTTTTTTTATGTTGGCACAACAAAGTGGCTCCCATTACCACAACTTTAACGCACTGTATGATTATTTTTGATTTTTGCCAAAAAAGCTAATTCAATATTTTTCAACACGAAATTCAATTCAGGCTTGAATTGAATTTCGTTTTGTTGACATGGTCGCGTCATCCCTATTTAATACAAATTGGTTTGTATCCATAACTTTAGTCATTTTTATTGTAAGTTATTTTTAATTATTTCAATGTCATGGTATCTTATATGGCATTCCATTAATTATAAAGAATCAAATGATTTAAATGCATGCATGTAAATTTGCAAGTACAACTTCTCACGTACCATGCTAGTTAATACTTTATGAAATATAATAGAATTATTTAAAATTAATTTTCTTCAAATAATAATTAGTATATTTTAAGACAGTTAAATTACCTACTAATGACTTCGGCCCGTTTTGATTAACCATAAACCATAATATTAGCGAGATTTGATGTGACTTGCGATGTGGCAATAGATAGTTTCTATAGTAACGAGTGACTATTCGTTCTGGAGATCCTTGAAGGAGGAATTTGTTTAGTAGTAATGGACATTATTAGGGTGTCCCATAATATTAGAAATTACTAACGCATACCCCCTAAATCGGCTTTTTTAACCCCAAAACACTCTGAAAAAAAATCTGCTCATTCCTGTAACAGGAACCCGTGCCGACTTTTATGTGCAATTCCCATACAAATTACTATGAAAAAAAAAATAACCAGATAGTAAGTTGATAATAATGTATTGTTTTTATATTCTCATCAAGTTAATTTTATGATAAAATGTTTATAAGACTGTAGTATAAGTTAATTCCATAGAAAAAAAAGGAAAACAATTTTGGTCCTTATCATACATTTTATAGGAAAATGGCATGAAAGTCGGCACGGGTTGCAGTTACAGACATGGACAGATTTTTTGTCAGTGTGTTGAGGTAAAAGAAACCGATTTAGGGGGTATGCGTTATTCATTTCTTAAACTCGTAAAATATGAGACACCCCAATGGGCATCTTCTCGCTGAGATAATGATGATTACAATTATATTAGTGGCGTCCGCCTGCTATTGGTATTTTGAAAGTTTACAGATGAATTTGAATTAATAATTTTTTTATACGAACTCCATCGCACTCGATAGTCTTTACATACCCACTTAACACTTATGCACAATACATTTTACATCAGATAGATCCAAGGGCAACCAATACTCTAAAATAATTAGAAATTCACATGACAATGACCGCTCCACACAATTCGTAGTACGTCTCAATGCACTTTTAAGTCGTATCAATTCGACACTCTCTGTAGTGCCATTGACAACTTTGCACACTACAGTTACCAGTGCAGTTATCAAGTATATTAAAATCCAATATAATTTCATTTTTTATATTTAAGAATTCAATTGTAACAGTATTTTATGACAAAATACTTGCGTGTGGTTTTAAAAGTTGTGCCAGTGATTGTCATTGTGTTGAGTTCCACAGACGTTATTTGAAATTTTGAAAATGGAACTGTGGGCTCGGATTTTGGTTCGGACAGTTATCATTTGTTTTTGTGTCGTATTTACGAATGGACGAAGTGTGAGACAAAATAACGGTAAGTTATAAATACGCGTATTGTTATTGTTCGTTTGTGTTCTAATATTATTAAAAGTCAAAGTCCTACGATTTTTTTTCGAGTCAAACCTAGCAACAAGTACTTTAGAATTATTACACAGAACAATAAAATTATCAAATAAAATCTACCATATCTGGACTATCCGAATCTAACCCTTGCATCACTCACCCGACAACAAGTTTCATATTTTTTCTGACAAGAAATTCACCGGGACTTGGGTGCATAATTTTTCAAACATTGAAATTGTTGTATTTAACATTACTTGATCTTAAGAAATTTTATTTAATTCAAAAAATCCATGACGAGAGACCAAGGCCTGCCAAAGAGCGTAGCTCAGCTTAGAGCCAACTTTATAAGTGTTTAAGCTAGTATGTTCATTTACATTATTTATTAGTATGGCTATGGCTTAAACGGAAAATTTACCCTGTCAATTGCAATTATGAAGCGCCTGATATTTCGGCACTGTTTGAAGTGTCATCTTCACGGAGCAACTTACAGTAACATTTGAAGGGTCCACGGAAAAAACATGTCCAAAGCCCAATCAAATTTCACACCTTATTCTGTAAGGGCCTTATCATGTACCGCGTGACGAATACGCCGCGACTTCGCACCGAGTTTGCCGCGTCAAGAGTTGGTATCCATTATGTAATAATAAATCTTATTAGTGACTGTCCAAGACTCAGATCACTCTGAGCGATTTACTGACGGCTGCGCAGCGTATTCGTTACGCGATCGCGGCCAAATCGCAACGCACTCGCGGCGAATTGGTTACGGGCTCGCAACGATCACGCTGCGCGCTCGCTTCGCTTTCGCCTCGCTTGTAAATCGCAAGTGTGATAAGGCCCAGCCATCCAACGCAGCTGCGTTGTCGTAGAAACAAACACTGTACCTATTGAAAAACTGTATTCACTATTAATACGGACAAATGTTTTCCTTTTAATGAAAAGGGTCCTGTATGACACATTGTTATTTGACCTTCATGACGTCAAATACTAAAGAAATGAACACTTGTAATACGCGTCATAAAATATGTATACAGGTGTTATTTCCTTTATAGGTACCTACTTATTGTATTTCAATACGTGTTTAGTGCGAGTAGTCAGAGCACCTTGTAGAGCAGGCCTACTACCGCAAAGACCGAAGTTCGTAAATTTCGGGTTTTTTTTTTACGATTTGTTTCTGTCATTGGAGGCGTCATTAGAGTAACAGAGAAACTCCCCGAAATTAGCGGATTTCGGAGTTCGCGGTTGCAGGCCTGAATTCTCAGAATCTTTGAGAGTCTTAGACTAAGCTTTAGCACCGTAGGTTAGGATTAGGATTAGGAGGAAATATGCGTATGTGTCAAATGCAAAATAAGGTGTATATAAAAATGCTCAAAAATGTCCTAGCGCACTTTAATTCCTTGTAATACGAGAACGTGACATATTTATGAGACGATACATATTCTTGCACTTGACTGTACAAGAAAGCAAATATTATTTTTAAAGTACCTGCCCGACTTACCTATAGAAGTAGCATTGCTTTGTAAAAGCAAGGATTTTAGTCATAACGAAAAAAATAATTGACCCTTGGCGTGTCGATAATTATAACAATACCTACCTAATTGTGGGAGTAATGATGGATTCTTGTTGCATAAGAAACATTCGTCTGTTAATTACAAATCCTGTGTATACATCGTTTTGCACGTTTGGTTACGACTCTTAAAATAGACCTTATGCCTTATTTACGTGACAAGGTACCTTTCCGTTTGCACTGACACCAATAAATAGAAAATTTTTGTAAGATATCACAAGATACCTATCACATTTAATAAAAAAAATGCCCGTTGCTAGGACTCGCGGTAAGCAGAGTCGCTACCGACTGACTACGGAGATCGTCAATGTGCTTATAGATTACATTATGAAAAACAGAAGCGAGGGAATCCGACCGCTTCCAAAAGAAGCCAATTGGCTTGCAGCTGTAGTAATATGAAATGCGCGGAAATCGTAAATTACGAGTAGGTACATATACTGAAGAACTTCAGCAGTCTCCGTAGATTACCCCCTATCATAATCATAAACGTGTCCTAACTTAACCAGCCGCTAACCCCCTTATTCATAAACGTTTGTTAACTTAACAAGCTGCTAATAATTGTTTGTCCTTTTTCCTCTTATGAAAATATTGTTAAGACCGAAAAGGACAAACAATTATTAGCGGCTTGTTAAGTTAACAAACGTGTATGAATGAGAGGGTAAGAGTTGTTTGTTCCTTTCGGTCTTATACATATACGGTTCATTAGTCCTTAGTTGTCTTAACTAGTAAACAACTTTCTAACCTAAAAGTATACGTTTTCTGCTGTAAACTGTTGTTTCCTTGATTATAAATTAAGCAATTTACTAATCACTATGGACGGACTACACAAACACGGACTCAGTATTTTGGTATAGGCAAATATGGCAGTTTACAACAGAAAACGTGTACTTTTAGATTAGAAAGTTGTTTACTAGATAAGACAACTAACGATGAAGGGACTTTAAATATTGATAAGACCCCACACACTGCACACGCATTTGCCTGCTTAGCACATGATTGGCGCGACAGTATCGCGCCGCGAGATAGTCTATCCGTCCCTCTTTTGTTAATACAGCTAGTGAAGGACGGGACATCTATCTCGCGGCGACATACTGTCGCACCAATCATGTGCTAAGCCTGCTGATTACCTGTATACCTTCAAGAGCCATATTTATTGAACTGTTATTTATTGCTGGCGGTATCACTCAAATAAAAAATAAGATCGGAATTTCTCAGTAGGTAGTAATACGTTCCTACGCTCTTTATTTCGACGTTATAAGATGATCGTAACATTTATATAGGAAATCCTTCAACCTTCAATATATATTTATGAACTTGACAGGACATTCACCTACCAACGCCAGACTTCCTTAATGTTTACCTGTTACCACCGAGAAGATTCAGTCTAATCCGAACATAACTCACATGACCTATCCTTTGACCTTTCATATTACACGTAATTCGGAGCGTTCGAATTCTACCTACTCAATGATCTATTCTTTCGATATATTTACAGTAACTCAGAATTTTCAAAAAGTTTAAATGACTAATACTCATACCGTTCTTCAGTAGAAAGCAAAAAGCGGCCAAGAGCATGTCGGCCCATGCTCAGTGTAGTAAGTGGTTCCGTATTTATTAAAAAACCCCCGAGCCGATTAAGTTCGATATATTTTTATTTAATAGTACATTACGACACACGTGTGAAAAATATGAAATTCGAAACGAGTGGCGATGTTTTAAATCGACACCAGTTACGAATTACCTTTTTGCACGTGTCTCTTACGACGTTTTTAGTACAGATCAAGTACAGATGGCCCTCCGAAGTTTTGGGCCTGACGTAAAATTAGCCACTTCTCGCACTAGCGCGTAAAAAAGGCCTCATCTGTACTACAATAGTACATTACGACACAAGTACGAAAAACATGAAATTAGAAACGAGTAGCGATGTTTTAAAACACGACACAAGTTACGAATTTCGTTTTTGCACGTGTCTCGTACGACGTTTTTTAGTACAGATGGCCCTCCGAAGTTTTGGACCTGACGTAAAATGAGCCCCTTCTCGCACTTTTCATATTTTTTTCAAAAAAAGGGTCTACATTTTATTCTACCACTTTGTTGGTTTAATTTGTATGTATACTCGTACCTGCACCAAATTGCAAATTTCTAGTACTAACGACCACTGAGCTATGCTGCGGATAGACAGCTAGTTATGTATTGTCATCAGAAGTCAGATTTGTGCAACATCTCATCCTAATCGAAGACCGGGAAGTGAGTCAAATGTCAAATTAAGATTCCAAGATTTTCTTACATACATTCTTATTACAGTCTCTGTCCAAGCAGCTCGCCTCTGGAATGCTCTATCTACTAAAATTAGGGAAAGCCCCAACAAGTTCGTCTTTAAAAGTGTGTGAATGTGAATACTTTGCTGACGGAACTAATCATTGTTAATGAGTCTGTATTTGTATTTATGTATGTGCATAGTAATTTATATAATTATGTTTATTTATGTGTATATTATTATCATAAGTGTGTATATTATTATCTATGTAATAGTACGTATTGTATCAGTTGTTATTTTATTCATTGTTTATTAGCTTCTCTTGCAACCCTCACAGTTTCTCTGTTTTGCCCGATGGTTGACTGGTAGAGAATGCTCCCTAGCATTAAGCCCGCCTTTTGTATGATTTTTATATTGTGCAATAAAGATTAAATAAATAAATAAAAATAAATAGTTACAAGTGAAGCTCATTCGAGTAAAACGTGTTAAGAAAAAGGTGATTGACTCTTGAGTGAATTGGAGTCATGCACATTTTTTTTTATATGACGAAGGTAGTAGGTCTCAGCCCACCTGATGGAAAGAAACTGAGGCCAATGGACATAGTGACCAAAAAATCGCCATTGCGCTGCCTACCCTGAGGACTTAGATGGATTGCCTCTATTTATGCCAGTAATATACCGGCTATCTTACCCCCAAACCAAAACACAGCAGTGCAAACACTGCAGCGGCAGGTTAACGGGTAAGATGGTGGTAGCTATCCGGGCGGATCCTGCACGAGGTCCCACACCCAGCAAACATAGAAATAACCAATTGCAAACATTGGTTAGTCATCCTCATCATGATCCCAATTTGGAACTAAAACTAAATGCAAACGTTCCTTTTGATAGCACTGTGATATATTTCAACATAGTTTCGATAACCAGTTTGTCTTGAATGCAGCCTAGTCGATCACCTTGCAAAAACGTTAATTCACCTAAGGAGCTGTATTTAGAGCGAGAAATATTTACATTTAGCACAATTGGGTTTTTTGAGTAGAATTTACTACTACTAATTTTGATCATTCATCACCATCATCGCTGTTTAACGCCTACTGCTGAGCATAGGCCTCTCTTCCTGTACGCCCCACTGGTCCCGGTCCTGAGCCAATCTCATCCAAAAGTGACCCCGCACTCTTTCGAATATCGTCCACCCATCGAGCGGTCGGACGCCCTGCGCTTCTCCCTTCTGAAAGCGGCCACCAATCCGTTGACATTTTGGTCCTGCCATCGCGCTGCGTTGCAATATGTACTACCCTTGATAATTTGGTTAGATTTTGTGTATCATATAAATACCTATAGTTGCAGATTTCTAAGAATGAACTTTTGACAGTTATAATATAATACTCACCATGTAGCAAACTGAAAGTCGTCAGGCACTCTTCTGGTTTTCAGGCAATTGCTCTCTTTAACAGGCTACCGTCCGAGTTAAAGGAGATAATGAACTTAGGTGCATTTCAGGATAGGTTGAAGTCCTTATTGCTGAAGAAGTGTTTCTATAGCGTTGATGAGTTTTTCCATGATGGTAAAGATCAATAGTTAGGTATAGGTTAGGTAATTTACTTGTGTATTATTGTTTTGACATGGTGTAAATTCGTGTAATAGTGTATCAAATATATAATTATACAAATTTCTTTGACATATTAAAATATTATTGTAATTGTATTAATCAATTAGTTAATAATATGCTTCATAATTGTAATTTATAAAAAAGTATGTAGGTATGTAATGTTCAGATACAATGTACATTGTTAATTGAATAAATAACTATGAACTATGAACTATGAACTATGTTTTCGATAGTCTTAACGTCATATAAATAAGGCTCCTTTCTAAATTGTCAAAAGTTCATTCTTAGTAATCTGGAACTATACAGAGTGTTTTTTTTTTATGTGGGACAGTATGGGGAAATCGAAAACTATAGAAGATACAAGGAAGCTGTCTTAGGAGACATTAGCTATTTTTTTGAGATAATAATTTTGGCATTTTCAAAATTTTGGTCAAGTGCGAGTTATTGTTGTGCGAGAAATTGATAAAAAAAAATTTTGACGCGGATCGACGTGATTTCATGCGTAGACAATTTTATTGTATTGGATAAAAAAAATCTGAACAGCAGAAGTTAGTCAAATTTAAGAAAACCATTTCTCATATTACATCCACTGTGAAGTGTCTATCTACTACCTACTGCAGGGTCAATATTTAAAAAAGTATTACCTACACTTTTCAAACACGACATTTGAATTTGGAACGTTTTATTTAAGTTCAAAAGGATTTTAATAAGTTACATGTCGCGAGCTCATAAAGAAAAAAAAACTTTACATTTGGAATGACCATTGAGTTTTTTGATATTTGTTGGATATTTTCATTATTTTTTTCTTTATGAGCTCGCGACATGTAACTTATTAAAATCCTTTTGAACTTAAATAAAACGTTCCAAATTCAAATGTCGTGTTCGAAAAGTGTAGGTAATACTTTTTTAAATATTGACCTTGCAGTAGTAGGTAGACACTTCACAGTGGATGTAATATGAGAAATGGTTTTCTTAAATTTGACTAACTTCTGCTGTTCAGATTTTTTTTATCCAATACAATAAAATTGTCTACGCATGAAATCACGTCGATCCGCGTCAAAAAAAATTTTTATCAATTTTATTAATTTTTAGGTACAACTCGCACTTGACCAAAATTTTGAAAATGCCAAAATTATTATCTCAAAAAAATAGCTAATGTCTCCTAAGACAGCTTCCTTGTATCTCCTATAGTTTTCGATTTCCTCATACTGTCCCACTTAAAAAAAAACACTCTGTATACCGGGCGTTTTGATGTGCGTTAAATTCGACAGGTTATTTTAGGACATTTAGGCTGGTCCCTGTGTCACCGCGCGGAGCAAAGATGTATTGGGTCAATGGCGCGTTTCAGACTGACACAGGAACCAGCCTAAGAGAAGTTAATTGCCTGGTATATCAGCTTTTGTCAAATTCGATCATCTTTTTTGTTTCATAAAGGTACTTAGAGTGCAAAAAAAATGTGTAAATAGTAAAGCTTTTAATTAAAACAAAAATCACGCATCGTGTCCATTGTGTTACGAAAGTTAGTCATTAAAACTATGTGGTATAATCTGTCCAACAATCTTCGGCAGTAGTTAAAGGGAGCAAATTTAAAAGATATGGGTTCGTATTGTTGATCACTCACAGAAAATTTTAATTTGTCGCCCTTTCTCAGTGCTAAAAGTATGTTACACAAAATTTTACTCCGTAATAAAAAAAATATGGCGTTAAATTTTGTTTTCATTACAGGCCTGTACTTATGTACAATTTGTTTACCCTCGGCCCGTACAGTCAAGTCCAAAAATAGGTATCGAAAGAATCCGCTCATAAATATGTTTCGACGTTCTCCTTAGGTACACAGAATTAGAGTGCACTGGGACATAGTTTTGAACATTTTTGTGTAGGTTCACCTTATTTTGTCTTTGTACATTAAATATGAAATGGTAGGTGTGACGGAACCTTAAGTATAACTTTTGATGACGAATCAGAGTGATAAAACGTTCCTCTGCAAATCGCAGGTAACATGTTAGTTTTTTGTTTTGGAGTATTTGACGAAACTTAATTCGTAAGACGACGATGAGAATAAGAAAACAATGATCAATGTGTAATATATTCGATTTATCGCAATATTGGTTCACACGGATTGTTCCCGAGTTTCGTGCGTAAAACCGTTTTATTGTGATGAAATGTCTGAATGTGAATTGCGCCGTTTAGGCGGTACCAGGATGCTTAGCCAAGCTGCCAATCGCTAGCGCTTGGTAGCGTATCGTAGTTTTCCCTCTCTGTCACTCTTTCATATTAGTGCGACAAAGACAGTTAGCTGCCTTTCGTTTACGATTGACGATTAAGCGTTAGCTACGAACAAATAAAACATGGAAGTCGCACGCCATAGTAAATTGTCTTTCAAAAACGGGCCTGAATTTTAGTTGACAAATGTCACCCACTGTTTCATGCATCACGGCAACGAATTTCAAAGTCAACCTATAAAAACTTAAACAGCCATTTAAAAATAGTTGTGATTGGTCTATCAAAGTTTTGATTGGCTATACACGGTGGAATTTAATCGGTGAACAGGAACCCATTTTTCTAATTCAGTAATCTATGGCGGTCACGTTTATGTAGTACTTAAGTGGAACCAAGTTTTATTTAGCATAATTTTTTTTTATGTTGAAATTAAAATGTATTGTCACCCTACTAATGGTTTAGTCTGAAAAGTTTAATACCTCTTTTCAAACTATCAGCCATAGAAACTTAAAACATAAATGAGCAATAACCACTCACATGCTTTAATTTTTGCGATAGACTCTATTCCTATGTAAAATAAGAGCGATGCATGGCTGATAGTTTGAAAAGAGGTATTAAACTTTTCAGACTAAACCATTAGTAGGGTGACAATAAATTTTAATTAAAGTTTAATTCGAACATAAAAATTTGTTATGCTAAAAACAAACTTGGTTCCACTTAAGTACTACATAAACGTGACCGCCATCGATTACTGAATTAGAAAAATGGGTTCCTGTTCACCGATTAAATTCCACCGTGTATTCTATAAACATTTGTCAAAGATGTTGCACCGTAACATGCGCGGTGTTAAGAAAAGCGCTATGTCCTGTCAAATAATTTTGGGGGTATTTTTGAGCTGGCATTAGACGTCTATGTTATATATGGTCGCAGAGCGTTAGCGATTGGCAACTTGGCTAAGCACCCAGGATGCTTAGCCAAGTCGCCAATCGCTAGCTCTTAGTAGCGTATCGTAGTTTTCCCTCTCTGTCACTCTTTCATATTAGTGCGACAAAGACAGTTAGCTGCCTTTAGTTTACGATTGACGATTAAGCGTTAGCGATTGGCAACTTGTCTAAGCACCCAGTAGCCCTACCATGAGATGCCGCTACGTTACGAGTATTAACGCGCGAGGACTTTCTATACATCCCGCTCAGGCGTGGATCCAGGGGGGCACTAGGGGCACTTGCCAAGCACACTTTTTACAGCTTTAACGAATTCGTTGAGTTAGTTAGTTAGTTAGTTGTACTGGGCTTTTTCCGCAACTCGACAACCATTGTGCCTTTTTGCGTGATAGCGAGGTAGCCCTATTCCAACCATCCAAGCTCCTCCACGAAACTCAGTGTATGTTTCAGGTTGCTAAATGCCTCCTTTAGTGTATGTAGAGTCCCCAAGTGCCTACTCCTGTATACCTCTACCTGTTTACAATCTAGAAGAATATGTTTTGCTATTTCCTCCCCTTCCATGCAGGCCCTGCACATGGGACTATCTGTTTTGCCCATATTGTGCAGGTGTTTGTTTAAAGTGTTGTGTCCCGTGAATTCGTTGAGTAACAGAAGTACTTAAATATGTTGACATTTTTATATATTTCATTGACAATTGTGATTTATGAATATTATTAATTTATTATGTTTTTATTTATGACTAGGTATACAATTCTACAAATTAGTTGTTATACGCATATCATGATTTTTATTTTAATTTCTTAAATTATAAGTGACATGTAATATGATAATAAATGAACTATGAAGCGCGT
>JALPQI010029171.1:0-11015 GCA_025490895.1 Thaumatotibia leucotreta
ATTATGAAAAAATCTTAAACTATAAATTATATGCACCAAGCTGTTATCACGGGGAAGCCGATTTTTGTTTTTCATGTGCACTGTCGTCATTTGACTACTAATTTTAAAGTTTTTAGAAGAGTGGTGTTTCTGAACGAATCATTCATTCTCCTTTCATTCTATACTCTTCCATTCGTTCACCTCTCTCTCTCATTTCGAACCTCTAACCGTGTGCACAAGTTCTGTAATTAAATTCTTAAAAACTGTGAAAATACAAGTGTTACTAACTAAATGAAGTTATTTTTTTTATCCACCAAACAAGTGGTTCTAGTAACACCACTAATAAATACAATTCCACGCTCTTGATAATTCATTATACTGGTCGCTAGTATAAAACAAAAAGAAAGTAAACAATAACTGGCGTTCAGAATTTGACGTCTTTGACTTTGATGATATTTATTTTTATGTTAATACTAATAATTGTATTAATAACTACTAATTATACTATTAATACTAATAATGTAATAATAGTTTTGACTAACAATATACGTGAATTATAAATATTAGATGTCATATACCAAAGAAAAACGACCAAGATCACCTATGTCCGAGGTGGGGATCGAACCCACGTACTCAGCTTTCGCGGCTGATGCCTGTACCCCTCGGCCACAGGCTGATGCCTGTAGCCTTGTAAGGGATTGCATATACCCGAGAAATTTGACCGGTGGTTGCTAAGACCGAGTGGCCGAGGGGTACAGGCATCAGCCGCGAAAGCTGAGTACGTGGGTTCGATCCCCACCTCGGACATAGGTGATCTTGGTCGTTTTTCTTTGGTATATGACATCTAATATTTATAATTTATATAGTATTAAGTAGTGTGACTACTGGAGAAAAATTAAAAGTACAAATCAAAATATTTAGTTAATAAATAATTTGATTTGTGTTTTCGCAATATGTTCAATATACGTGAACTAAAGGTTTAAGGTCTTAAGTTGGTGATAAATCAATATTGTGTTCTAAAAGTGCTGAGTTAGGTAATTAAAAAATGCAAGTTTTTAGATTTATTTACTTTTTTCTCCTAGCGAACAGTCTAATAAATATACTTGATAAGGATCTATAAAGTGCAGTCATAAAAGCTCCATCCCAAAGCGAGATCTACTCCGGGGATCCCTCTTACCGCGGGGGCGGCGCGCGCGGGCGGGCGGGGCGGTAGTGTGTCGCCGCAGTCGGGCCGAGCGGACGTGTCGCGACGTGTCGTGGCGTGTCGTGGCGTGTCGAGTGAGTGTCGAGTGAGTGTCGCCGGCCTAGACGCCATGGAGCACTACAAAGTATGTCCCTACGATACTTGTTTGTTAATATTAGTGATTGGTGAGAGAAATTTTTAAGTTTTTTAGGGATAATGTATCGGTGGAAAATGTATGTAGGATTCGTTGGTAACGAAAGGGTGCATTTCGGTAAGGATTGAGGAAGGATAGAGCAACGTTCGAATGTGTACCAAGAGTTGAATGGTAGCTACATTTAAGTCGTTTTTGGGGTAAATTAGGGATTGGCAAATATAAATTTACAACTACATGTATTATATACGAGCATTTAGATGCAATAATGTGTGATAAGAGTGATAAGCGCCGAAATTATGTAGGTACATATGACTGTTTTACCTCAACAGTGTGGTAGTGAATATATTTTTGATGTTTCATCTATAATATATCGCTAGTAGCAGACTTGATCATATGTAGGTATACTGTTGTGCTTCCGATAGTTAGGCGGAAATTTAAGTATACTCTATTCCATATAAGAATTGACAGAAGGAAAAAAGATCTTTACATTATATATTCTAAGAAAGTGATCTTTTTAAGGGTAAATTTATGCATAGATAGATAGTTGTACGTTTCTGCACTTTCTGGTTGGTACTGCCGAGATTGTCTTTTTATCTCCGCATAATGTTTATCAAATATTGTATGATATTCATTTTAGAAAGTAGGCTCGTTTATTAACTCGTGTTGGTTTGAAACACTTACTTTCTTCGTGTTTTAAGATCACCGAAGAAAAAGTGGACTTTCAACACTTTTATCATAAAAAAATATTATAGCATATCATGATGTCACCGAAAATACGAACTTAAACGAAACCTTTTTACCAATGATTTATTGGTTTTTTCAATAAAAAGTAGTGCATTAAGACACACACTGAGCTACGCTCGAGCGCTACGTCGTAGCGTTTCCGACTTCGTAGCGGAAAAACTACGTAGAAAGCGAAACGAAATGGAATCAAGTGATTTATTCGCACAGACAACATAATGATCCACAACAGTGATAATAATATACGCTGAACATATGCCAGAAATACTTTTTTTTAAATTTTGAACTCTTTGTAACTCTGGAATATTGTCAGTCGGAAAAACAAAAGTTGTCCACAAATCAACGCTTATCATTTAGGAAATATCTTGTCGTAATTCGAATTCTAACAATGAAGCACTAGAATTCCAATTGCAAGCGCGTACTATTTTGCAATACAGCGCTGTTCATGATAAGCGGCGATTATGTTAACAGCTTGTAGAAGTCTGTTTTTATTTAGTTACATAGAGTTGAAGACTGGGAATCTAGGTTGTAGCGTTAATTTATCCCAAGAAGGTTAAATTAATTTTTGAACGTTAGAATATGGCCACTGAGATATAACCTAAGGACAGTTACCTACTCACTTTTTGCTAATGAAAACCTACTTGTACAGACAAAGGCAAAATAAGATACATATACAAATGCTCAAAAATATGTCCAAGTGCACTTTATATTTGTGTAATAAGAACGTCGTAACATATGTATAAAAGGATTCTTTCAATACATGTTTTTACCCTTGACTGTAGCTTGCAGCTACCGATTTGAGAAAGATTTAGGAATACCGAATATCAGAACGGTTCGTATCGTATCGAAAATCGTAAGACTTGAAATGAATACTAAGTAAATACAATTGAAAATCAACGCGACAACGCATCACCATTGCGATACAGCGAGGAAATGCCTCCAGCATCCTTGGTACAGAAGCCATCAGATATATCGTCGCGTCGGGAGCGTTCAAAAATATCGGGACACGCCTTTATTGCCATTATTCTGATGACGACTGTACCATAATCGTTTTCGTATCTTGTCTTGAGCAAAAAAAAACCCCTACCGAATAGGACCATGGGCAGATTTGTATGCAGAGTGGACTAAAATCAGACAGAACTGAAAGTGGTGTCATTAAATAGGTATTTACATTTATTTCATTTCATTTTAAGGGCACTATGTTCAATTCCATTGCAAAACTGAGATATTTATATTTTAGTCAGAGTAAATACTATGATGAATGGTGTGTGGACAACGGTGATTTACTTAGGGAGTACCCGCAGAACGCCTTACTCATATAAAAGTATCCAATGGAATTGAACTTTGCACCTATAAAATTAAGTAAAGTACATAAGCAGACCTTTTTAATGACACTACTCCTAGCTTTGTTGGATTTTGGCCCATTTTGCCGCATAGTCCTTTGTTCAAAGAGCTGTCAAGACGTATCTTTAGATACTACTCCGGGATTTCCAGGATTTGTCTCTGTTACTTTAACGAAGGCGTCATTAGAGAAACAGAGACAAATGCTCGAAATTTGCGGATTTCGGAGTTCGTGGTGGCTGCAGTATGCGTGTCGAATATGTTTTAGCAGATTGGCAAGACTTTGTTCGCAAAATGAAGGCGTGTGCCCGCGAGGCGTGCCCGTATGTCTCACGTGCCTTCAACAAACAAACTAAAGGATCAGAGGGATCGCAATAAGGAGTGTCGAAGTTGTTTGAATCGCTCACGATATTGAGGAAAACGGGAGGAAAGTAAACTTTGGTATATAACAGCGGTCGGTTTACATACCTATGTAGCATGTATACAGGGTGTTTCACCAGACACTGTAAACTTTAGACGCCCTATACAGAGTATGTATAAAGGATTTTATATAATCGTCAAATAAAAAAACCGACTCTAATTCATTTCTCGGTTGGCGTGATATTGAGTTATTCGTCCATTTGTCGTGAACGTGCTTAATGCAATTACTTATATACCTAGTTTTCTCATGGATGCTATTGCAAAAATTGGACCAAATTAAAATGGGACCAATCAGTAAGCATCAGTTTTGAAATCAAAAAATAATCATCAAAATCGGTTCACCCAGTTGAAAGTTCTGAGGTAACGTAACAAACACAAAAATAAACATAGTCGAATTGAGAACCTCCTCCTTTTTTTTGAAGTTGGTTGATAATGATGGTGATTCATTAAGGTCTATTCAGTATCGTATACTGAATTACTGATGAGGAAAAAGTAGGAGTAAAAAGAAATTGCGAAGTGTGTCGTTTTACAAAATATTGTATCTAATTGCTGAGTGTTTCCGAAACTGAGAATATTCTAATGGAAATTTATTGGTATTGTTCTTAGCACATAATTTATTGCTAAGACTTAGAGTCAATTTATACGGCACTTTATGAGTTGATACAGTCACCAGCGTGTAACTTATCCATCAGAGGTCGCGATCGTCAACTGTTGGGAGCATCGCGTACAGATGTAGTGAGAAATGACTTACCTTCGGAAACGTTCGTCAACGTCATGCTGTTTCAGTCTATCTCCGTCAGACTCGGTGACACTGCCTGAAACAGCATGTGTTTACGAACGTTTCCAAAGGCAAGTAATTTCTCACTACACCTGTAAAGGTGCATTCAGACCAAATGAGCATTCGCTATTCTAACTCCCTACTCTACGAAATTCGATTGTTACACAAAACGTGATTCGTTGATTTCGAATAGTGGGGGATAGAATAGCGAATCCTCGTTTGATCTGAATGCACCTTAATAAAAAAATGTTCTCAATGGCAACCTTGCAGGGTAACCTAAAAAGATTCCTTCCCGCAAGGGATATGGGTATACTTTGATTATTCTCGTGCACTGACTACTTAATTCCTGCCACTACTCCTCAAATTACAACCTTTCTTGGGCCCCCAATGTTCTTGCGAGTTAGATTAACCTGCTGTAGGTAGAATGAAAATTTCCGGTAATTTTAGGCAATTTAGACTTTCTGCAACTTGTAAATAGTTTACCTACCTAAAACGTATACGCCAACACTATAGCTCTGTTCTACTCGTCGCAGCGAGTTGATGGCCTCCCCCCCCCCCCCCCCGGGCGGCACTCGGCCGGATTGTTGACTGTTGCATGCACCGCATGCACCGCGACTGTTCGGTATAATTATGTAGGATACACCGTGTATAATATACACGGTGCTCGTGAGCATTCCGAAAGATTTTGAATTCCTGAGCATATTTTAGAGTATTTAATGTTATTTAAAAATTTCCTGGATTCGGCTTGGTTCCAGAAATAATTAACCTTTTTCCGAAATTATTTTTTCGACGTAACTCGTTATAAAACTTCTTTGTGTGTTCTAATATTACCACACCTTTTGCCTGACAATCAAAAAATAAGAATAGAATCAATCAAAAAATAAGAATAGAAAAAACATGTCCATAAAAAAACATTTTTAAAATTAATTTTAACAAATTGTTGTTATGATAAAAAGTATTGGAAATGTTAAAAAGTCAAAAAAAAAAGATATAAAAAAAATATTTTAAGGGATTTGACATTAGGTCCAATAATATTTTTTGTTTAATATTGATGTCTAGAATGCATAGTTAAAATCTTTCGCAATGCCCGCGAGCACCGTGTATAGCTTTTGTAGCTTACTTAGTAAAGATACGAAGAAACATATCGTAGGTATATCTAACTATTCCATTCCATCCGAAAAATATATAGGTACTTTGAGCCGTCCCAATTTCGTGCCCCAAAGTAAACACGAGTATTTATTTAGTGGCTCGGACGACTTACTTCAAAATGTACGTTTTATACTATAAATGGAACATTAAGTAAATACCTGCATAACTGCAATAATATCGGATATAACGACGATAAAACAGTTTTCGTAGTTTTGTATTATTTAGCCTCTGACTAGGTATGAATGAACTTTGGACAGTTATAGATAAATCCTTATTAATATGAGGGTAAGACTCACCATTTTTCCTGATAATCTTAACGTCATATATATAAGGCTCATTTCTAAACTGTCAAAAGTTCATTCTTAGGAATGGGCAACTATAACATATTTGTTTCTAATTCGTGAACATTGAATCCGTGCGACTGCACTTAGACTCCGATAGCATTCAAAAATAGACGCTCCAACAAAAAGAACAAGTATAAATTGATAAACTAATATTCGAAAGCGATTTTAAGTAGCCAAGTTCTACGAGTATATAATTGAACGATAAGTGCTCGGTAGGTACTTATCATGTAACTTCGAGGCAACATTCCGTGAACTGTCTGAGGGTTGCCAGATACAATCAAACAATCATCATCAACCTATTTACACGTCGATTTGTGTAAGATGTCCTAAGATATTTATTGATATATTATTTCTATCTGCTACTGGACAAAAACCTCTCCTATTATGACCGATGTATATGGACGCATTAAGGTGCGCTTAAACCAAAAGAGCATTCGCTGTTCTAGCGCCCGTTCTATGAAATCAACCAATCACGTTTTGTGTACCGATCGAATTTCGTAGAGTGGGAGGTTAGAACAGCGAATGCTCTTTTAGTTTGACCGCACCTTTAGGAGGTAAAAAATGCTCATGATCGCCAATAGGCTATCGCAGTAGTGTGTCCACTATAATGACCCATTATCAATCTTCAATTTAATAGTCAGTGACACTTCAATCACTTAGTCGATCCTTACAGCACCAGTGTGAGAAGTTGGGTGATTCTACTAGGAGCATGTAATCCGCTAAGATTCGTGATTATAGTTAGACGGAATGTCATGTAGCAACAAAATTGATTATGCTAGAATTGCTACGAGTATTGAACTGAATTAAGATTACATTTAAAAAAATACTCTTTAGACCCGTCACGTTCGAATACGTCAGATAAAACTATCGTCAGCCCAGGCATAATAGAAAAGATAGTTGTTCTATTCTTTTATAAGCCTGGGGAATAGGATAGTGACACTTTCAAACATTTGCCTGACAGATTATATTATATTCGGGCAAAAAATACCCTTACTCCCTTATGTAATAATATACCTTTTGTAATAATAATTGCCGAAACAATAATGACGAAATAAATACGCCATAAAAACGGCAAATATACTTGTATACCCAGTTGCGAAAGATGAAACACTATCGAGAAATAAATAATATTTATAGATCAGTATTAGATAGAGAGAAGAGTTAATAATAGTCTTGTCTTATTTGAGCAAGTTATTTAAATGTCATAATTAAAAGTAGAAACTGCTTTGGCCCTTTGCTTTGCTTCTTTCTCGTGTTAAAAATTTCATTACGAAATATATGATAGAGGGTATGATTGCCTTGTGAGCCAAATTGTCTCGATTTTAATATCCGGATTCGGAAGAAAGCAGCTGGCAACCCGCTCGATCCAATTTGATGAAAGACTCGACGGAAATCCCCGAGGAAGCGCCGTTATCGCCGTAATGAGGAAGGATCCAGGAATTGGGGTGAACAGATACGGTTCTCGGGTATTTATTATATTTTGGTTTCGCTCGCTGACGACTTTACGTTGTCTGTGTGGAGTTTTTATAAAATGTTTAATCGCTAACGCTTAATCGTCAATCGTAAACGAAAGGCAGCTAACTGTCTTTGTCGCGCTAATATGAAAGAGCGACAGAGAGGGAAAACTACGATACCCTACTAAGCGTTAGCGATTGGCAACTTGGCTAAGCATCCCGGACTAGGATTTGCCGGCGTTTACGCATTGGATTGAAAATCCTTAGATTCAGAGCCCATCAGAAAACGATACAGTACAGTTCTACTCAATGGCTTCACAAGTTCACACATAGCAAATATCTCGATACTCCTCTCGTGGGCATGCATTGTGTTGTATCTAGATTGTAGAGCATCTAGCCTTGTAGTCGGGTCTCGGAGAGACAATGCGGCTTAATAACGCTTAGTGTGTCGCTATCCCCGAGCGGCCTCAAACTGCGACAAATGCAGTCCTTACTATGAACTCGTCAGTTTCACATCAGCCTATCTCACTCCATTGCTGGACGTAGGCCTCTCCTATTAATATATCTACTTAGACGCATTAGGAGGTAAAAGCCCATAATCGCCACACTGGGCAAGCTGATTGGCGATCGCAGTAATGTGTCCACTATGATGACGCTGCTGTATATCATCAATTTACAATCAAGAATGGTCAGTGAGTTTATAAGTGTGTAAAAAAATATTTACTTTTCTCCTCTCGGCAACGCTCTTTTTATCCTTCGAAATCTGCGTGAAAAGTCTACTTTATCCGCTAGCGTGAAAAGTATTTTTGACGGTTAATTTCAGTTGTTTTTTGATGTTAGACGATGATAATATGGACTAATAAATGGTGGTTTAGAATAAGAAAACATTAAAAGTATTCATTGATAAGACGTGTGGTGTTTTAAAACGAATATTTTCCTTGTAGTAGTGACGTGAAACATTTTGTGTTTAGGGTATCTTGCCTTGAAATTCTGGTTCCAGAATTTCCGAACCCTATTCTTTTCTCCATTCGCTTCAATAACAGGCTTGCATAACAAATAACTACTTTATGCTGTTAGTTAGTTAATAGTTAGTTACTCTTTTCCGCTATTCGTAATTTGCATGTCAAATCCATGTTTGTTTATCGTATTTATTTTCTTTCTATCCCCCCCCGCTCATAATCGCGTACTGAAGCGAGCGAAAGGAATAGAATAGTACATTAGGTACATCAGAGGCCGGGAAGTCGGATAGGGAACGAGGCCGGGAATCCGTTTTCACGCATGTATAGTGCTTTTCTCAAACATACAAAGAAATACAAAAAAATAATAATGACAATGTTTTCGAAATTTAAAAAAAGTTACTTTGCAGGCCTAGGCCTGAAAAGTGTTATGAAATTCCATTTCCATCCCAGTGATCTACTGCGCCCTAAAAGCGATACTTCCGAGTCTATTATAAGGAACGCAACGTAAAGACAATATTTCATTGCATGTTTGAGAAAAGTAAGTTACGTGCTCGATACGATTAAAGTCATGCAGCGAACTCGTGGTAAGGCCACAGGAGCAACGATACGAGGGTATAAATACAACAATGCAAGAAGCTGGTCGCAACTATTACCACAAGCGCGAGGTGAACTCTACTGAACACGATATGAGATGTATGCAATCTCGTTGTATTGTACTCTGTCACTATCACCAACACACATTACTGCTCTTTTGGTATTTTATAAAGACCTTTTTGTGGTAATAAGAAATTTAACCCTTCGTATGCCTTGTCCCGTATCCGTTGCAAACCGTTTGGACTTTAATTTATAAATTTCAAGGTCATTAATCAAATACGTTGTCTTGACAGCTGCATAATGAAATCTTAAATAGACACTGAACAGGAAAATACAACAGGATAATGCTTTTTAGGCAGGCTTTACGTTAAATTTGTTAATATTTATAAGATAAATCTTCCGATACAATGAAATTTTACGGACATCGCTGCTTGTACGTAATTGTATGTGCGGTCGGCTCTAATAATAAATTTTGATCCTTATGCCTTTGACATACGTTCCGAAATGTACACATATTATTAGACGTGACTGTACGTGTACAGTGTACATACACATCATTTTTTTTCTTGAAAACGAATCAACTTCGTTTGCAATTAGGTAGAACAGAAGAGTTTTTGTAAGACGTTTTTCTATGGGGCAGGGGCCCGTTTCTCAAAAGCTTTTGACTTGTAATACAATTGGAAGTCTCTTTTTAATACGATTAATTAGAAAAGGACTTCCGCTTGTATTACAAGTTACAAGCTTTTGAGATATAGGCTCCAGGTCTTTCAAATTAGCCGACGCTCCATAGAAAATCAATGTTTCTCGGAGAAAAAAAATCTTCCGCTTTTTTCCTAACCGGAACTCCATAATTTAAACTGAGAACAACTATTAAAATGTCACCTTGTATTGTATGTTTAACCAATTGGCCACCCAGGGACCATGTCATAGTGACGCTACATATGAAATTGTAAGAAACTCCTATTTTTTGTTATTTTGACAAGGTTCTTGGGCGGCCCAGGTGGCTGATCGTCACCCTATTGAAAGGTACCCGCGGCGCCGCCGACGCCGGAACCGCCGAATAATACGCCGTTTCCGAGCCAACGCCGATACTATCGGGACAATCAATCGGCGGCGGAGAACTTGGGCTACGTTCGTTTAGTTCAATAAAACTCCTTCTGATTTTAACCGTATCTCGGAAATAACTGTCGATATCGATTGTTGTTTTGCTAATATGAACCTATAGTATAGTAGTGTGGTGACGGCAGAAAGAATACATTTGTCACCACCCCAACTCCTCCTGCGGGTGTCGTAAGAGTAGACTAAGAGATTGAAGTGTCACTGACCATTCTACAAGATTGATGATGGGCAGCAGCGTTATCATAGTGGACACATTACTGCGATCGCCAATCCGCTTGCCCAGCGTGGCGATTATGGGCATTTACCTTCTAATGCGTCTATACGCATAGTTAATAGGAGAGGCCTACGTCCAGCAGTGAACTAACACAGGCTGATGATGATGATGATGGTGATGTATAGTAGTAGCGCAACACGATATCGACAGTTATTTCCGTTCAGTAAAAAAAATGTCGCGATCCGTTTAAGGGTCGATTCCGTACCTATAGTAAGGAAAAAGTGGGCAAAATTGATTTTAATGCGAAAGAAATAATGGCGGTCGGTTGCCCAACCTTTTTTTGCAGTTTTAACAAAGTGCTCGGATTTCTATTTTCTAATTAAATAGAAAACGAGACTGCATGTCCCTAATATACATACCACTTTTTTTCTTGTGGGGTTTTGTTCCCTGTAGTAAATTAAAAAGCGCTGCGTTATTAGCACTTATTTAGTCAAGACGATTTTAATGGATGCCGTGACTCACAAAATCTTTTTTATTTAAGATCATCAGTTAAGTACTCGTACCTATATGTAACTGAAAGATGTAT
>JALPQI010029173.1:0-10813 GCA_025490895.1 Thaumatotibia leucotreta
GGTTTTAAGTATGTTTATATCAAGGTATGCTTTGGCATTGAATGATGGACAAGTTTATGTTAATTGCAAAAAAAATATGTTTTTATATTTGTTTTTGTAACAAAATAGGTGTTATTAGATTAATCAAATATTAACCTAAAGATAACACAGCTAAAACAACCTGAAAACTGCTTACAAATAACCCAAAAACAAGACAAACTAACTCAACAACACAAAGAAACACAATCTAATCAGAACGCAAGCGAAAATGTCCTAAAAACTCCAGTGTCAGCGGTTAAGAGCCTACGTGACCGAACCGATGTAAGTACGCACACAGACGCAACTTTAACACACACATATGTAGGCGCGGTTAAGTCGGTGCTAGGAAGCGAAACGTCGTAAGCGACCGCGACCTTCACAAAGAAAAGCGTACATCCGTCGACCTTATGGCTAACAAAATTAGGGTGTTTTTATAAAATTGATGTGCCAGGCGTTTGAAACATTTTCGAGCTGGTTTAAGTAATAGCTCGGTTGCGCTAGAGAGTGCATTTATGGCAGCGGCGCAAGTTGCCAACCTTTTATAAATGTATTTTATTTTACGCTATAAACAGTAATGTGTTTGCTTTTATTTAATTGAATTGCGCTTCGGTAATGAAATGCAAATGTTGCAATTGAATGATTTGTTGGTTTATTGTGTTTCATGCTGTAGGAATATTACGCGAATGTAAAGATATTATTAATAAATCAGCTTTTACGTGAATTTAAGCAGTTTATTACATTGTTTAAGTTTAAGTTCAGTTATTCATTTATTCCTTCACATGAGAACTGAACATTAATTTAAGTTTATTAAGATTAACCTTTTATTATTATTAAAATCGGGTTCGTAAGTCAACAACTACACAGCTATTACTGTAAAATAAAAAAATATGTTAATCGATCTATTAGCTGACTTGTTCTACATTATGAAACCAATGCTTTAAATTATTAGTTTAGTTAGCAATACAATCATTTTTAGTTTTAAATCCGTACAAACTGTAAAGTTTTTTTTTAATTACCGTATTGAAGGGATAATCCTACTCAAAAACAGTAAACTCAATTAATGATTGTCTAGACAATTACGATTAAGGAACGAATAACGTTAATAAACTAAAATGCCCTCACCGGGATTCGAACCTGCAACCAAGCATACTTATACAAAACCAACTATTAGGCGACAGAGGTTGACGAACCTCAGCCTATTAGCAAACTCCAATCACGCGATATCCTTCAGAGCTCGTAAAAGCAAAACATCCAACATAAAAACAACATGTTTATTTCTAAACCTTGCCCTAGAAAAGGTTCGCCAGCCCTGCCCTCGCGCTTAGTTCGCCTAGTAACAGCGAATGAAAGCATCGAAACATGGAACAAAGTCAACCTTATTCGTATAACGTTAAGGTTGCTTTTAAGCGTGTATTTTGTTATTGATCGAAGCTTATGCGAAAAAGTTTTGTACTTATCGCTACAAACGACACTGTGTACTGTGAAGGGAATAAATATGTAAACGATTTTCGACTTTATTGTGTTGACTTTTCGGATAAAGTGTATACATAATTATGATCATGGACTATTTTATTACTTGTTAGAACAGAAAGTAAAATTGATTGTGTTCTATTTCTATTACACTAGGGTTGATTTTCTATTGTCGTGTAGATTTTTTGTGTAATTATTATTGAATATAGGATTGTCTTGGGGTAGTTATAAATGTTAATAATAGACCAATCGTTGGATCAAAATATTCTATTAATTGTCTGGCTTTTAAAATGGAGTTAATGCTTCGATAAAATAAGGTGTTATTAACTTGGGAAAATATGGCTCATGCTATTTAAAATATGTTAAAAGACGACTTTTTAAGGACTGTAAACCCTTAAATAAGTAGCTATGTATAGTCGTAAGTCGAAGGAAAGATCGAAGGAAAGATAGAAGGAAAAAGAAAAAGAGGAAGACCACGGAGAGCCTACATGGAGCAATTGAAGGAAACTATAGAAGTTGAAACGTATAGAGAGCTGAAGGAAAAGGCAGAGAATAGAATAGAATGGAAATTACTCCACCGACAAGAGCAAAGCTCTTAAATAAAATCGTCGTTTTCTCATCAAATAATAATATATCGATCGAAGATATATTATGGTGCTCAACTATTAACAATCTTTGTGCGGGCCCTTCATACAACTTATTCGTAATATTTTATTTGAAGAATAGTTTTGGTCATAGACTTTAGTTGATCCCTAATTTTATTATCTAAAGAGAAACTTAGATATATTCTTTGTTTTTTTTTTGTCGGTGACAAACAAGCATACGGCCCGCCTGATGGAAAGCAGTCACCGTAGCCTATGGGCGCCTGCAACCCCCGGGGTGTCACATGCGCGTTGCCGACCCAATAAGAACTTGTACACTCCTGTAACAAAGGTTTTTTCTCTCTAATAATAGTTTATAATATGCTTTAAATAATATTCAAAAATAAGCTATGAAAACATACGAGTATATTCATATGTTTGAAATAGGGTGAAATAGGTATAATGTTTGCTAGTTACTTAGTACCTTGTTTTCTGAAATAGAGATATACAAAACAAAACGCACCTTAGTGTCTAATATTACCGGCAGATTTTTTTTATTTTGATTTTGACATAAACAAATTATGTTTAACATAATTATGAAAATCTGCATTCCCAGATTTTCTAAATATTACTTCCCTCGTCTGGTAATCGAGCCCACTCAAATATGAAAAAATAAACATCTTCAGTTTTTACGTTGCCGATCAATCTACCTAAAGAAATAATTATTTTAAAGCAACATAACATCTATAAAAAAAGAAAGAAAAGGCATAATGACTAGATTTATTTATTAAAATTGCAAGAAAATTATACAGTATGTATCACCTCGTAGAGCAAAGAAAGAAACCCATTAATATTTAGATCATACTAAACAACTTTTACTATGGGGCCAAACTTGAATTCGCGAAGAAAAAATTACTCTCCCATACAACGTGTTCATGATCACGCAATCAAAATGTATGAAACTGTCAACATTTTTTTCGTGAATTCGGGTTTGGCCCCATAGTAAAAGTTGTTTAGTATGATCTAAACATTAATGGGTTTCTTTCTTTGCTCTACGAGGTGATACATACTGTATTATTATATTGCTGTTGATACCTCTAAAAATAGCTACTTGTCCCACAAAATATAGATTTTGTCATTCATAGGAATGTAATATAATATAAATCGCATTAATTTTCCCTTTAATTTCGACTTTTATATTTGTAAATGTAATTATTTAAACGAAAATTAGATATTTTTTTATTTTAATTTTAATTTTATATCAAGCATTAGGTACATTTCAAACAACACTAAATTTAGGTGGTCATTTTATGAACTTAAAGCGAAAGAATATTAAAAAAAACCCCAATCGAGTTTAAATTCATGAAAATTTTACACATCATTGTCGTTACAAACCTGACCGAAGTTACGCTTTTTTAATATCACGCTAATTGGGTGTCCCTAAAAGTGAAAATGCTCTTAATATACCTACTCAATCCATTTCAAAATGCACTTACAATATAAACACTGGGCTTTTAGCTACTTGTGTATTCTTGCTCGTTATAAAAGTATGTTAAATAAATAATTTAGTACCTACTTAAAAACAATTTTTAAATTAGAAACCCATTAAACCCTGTGTTACACCCACTAATAAAAGAAAAACTAATCAGCATATATCCTTTAAAATATAAAAACCAGTTATGAAACCAGTTATGGGCAGTAATCGAATGGGCGTGAAACTCGCCTTCAGAAATATAAGAGCGACCAAGGTGCTCAGAAAAATACAGGGTGGTTAGTTAGTGACCCGACAAACTTGAAAGGTGTATTCCGGACCACATTTTGAGACTATAATGTCGTATGAACTTTTCTGGATTCGGCTTAATTTAAGAGATAATGACCTGTTTTTCAAAAAACTATTTTCATCATAAGTCACTAATAAATGCCTGCACGTTTAAAATTCTTACACTAATAATTTTCATCTTGACATACTCACTGACGAAAGTTAGAGAAAATGACAAAAAAGTATCAGAAAAATGTTCAACTGAAGAAAAATATTTAAAATCCTTAAAAAAAATTATTACCCTACAATTTATTATTGGTCATGTATAAAAAAAATTCAAAAAATCACAAAAAATAATTAAAAAAAACTTTTTATGTCCGAAAATGACATATGGCTCATAATATTTTTTACTTCTTTTGACATCAAAAGTGCATTGGTAAAGTTTGTCGGTATACTCATTCCCATCCTGCAGTGTTATTCACTAAGGAAACCGCCTTGCTATCAGCGCTGTGTCAGCGCTGCGGCAGCGTCGAGCCTAAAAATGGTATTCACTAATGCACTTTAAACGACACTAGTGCTCGGCGACGAATGCGGCGTGAGCTGAAACTACACTGCGTCGAGATTTACCGCCTACAGTTCGACGACGAGCTGTTCTATGTTAGTGAATACCGTTTTTCGCAGCGCTGCGCTCGACGTCGAAGTGAAGGCTGTCTCGTCGTCGAGCTCATTGATGAACGCAGCGTCGAATGTGTGAATAAGAGAATAGCATAGCTGGGTGAAACATGAGTCGTGAACAGTAATACGTTTTTCATCACACTTGCTGTCTAAGCGCGCCATTGCTTGCGCGCGTAGCGGGAGTAATAGAAAAGTGATATTCCCTTGGGAGTAATAGAAATGTCAGTCATCATCACCATCATATCAGCCGAAAGACGTCCACTGCTGAACATAGGCCTCCCCCAAAGATTGCCACAATGACCGGTCCTGCGCCACCCGCATCCAGCGGACTCCTGCGACCTTCACCAGGTCATCGGTCCACCTTGTGGGGGGCCTACCCACGCTACGCCTTCCGGTACGTGGCCGCCACTCAAGAACCTTCCCGCCCCAACGGCCATCGGTTCTACGCGCAATGTGCCCCGCCCACTGCCACTTCAGTTTAGCGATTCGGAGAGCTATTTCGGTTACTTTGGTTCTGCTGCGGATGGTCTCATTTTTAATCCGATCACGCAGAGAGACTCCTAGCATAGCCCTCTCCATTGCCCTTTGGGTGACTTTGAGCCTTCTTATGAGGCCCATTGTAAGCGGCCACGTTTCAGTACCGTATGTCATCACTGGCAACACACACTGATTAAAGACTTTCGTCTTCAAACACTGCGGAATATTGGACGAAAATATGTGTCGTAGCTTCCCGAACGCTGCCCAACCGAGTCGGATTCGACGATTGACCTCTTTCTCGAAGTTGGACCTACCTAACTGAATAGTTTGCCCTAGGTATATATATTCGTCTACAACTTCGAGTGTAAAGTCTCCGATTATTACGGGAGTTGGTGCTACATGGGAATTCGACATGATTTTCGTCTTATCCATGTTCATCCTAAGGCCAACTCGCTCGGAGGCTTTACTGAGGTCAACGAGCATAGTACTTAAGTTCTCCAAGGTCTCAGCCAAGACTACTATATCGTCAGCGAATCGAAGGTGAGTGAGGTACTCGCCGTTTATGTTGATACCCAGCCTTCTCCAGTCCAGAGTCTTAAAGACATCCTCCAGTGCAGCGGTAAACAGCTTAGGGGAGATGACATCTCCTTGCCTAACTCCCCGCTGCAGCAGAATAGGTTTCGAGCTCTGGTCTTGGAGTCGGACTGACATTGTGGCGCTCTCGTATAAACACTTCAACACCTCGATATAGCGGTAGTCGACTTGGCACCGTTGGAGAGACTGTAGTACTGCCCATGTTTCGATCGAATCGAAGGCTTTCTCGTAGTCCACAAACGCTAAACAGAGGGGCAGGTTATATTCTTCGGTCTTCTGTATAACCTGGCGAAGCGTATGGATGTGGTCTACGGTACTAAAGCCTCTTCGGAAACCGGCTTGTTCGGGAGGCTGGAAGTCATCAAGCCTGCGTGCAAGACGATTCGTAATGACTCTTGAAAACAGCTTATAGACATGGCTCAGAAGTGAGATGGGTCGGTAGTTCTTCAATAAAGCGTTGTCACCTTTTTTGAAGAACAGTACCACCACACCTCTGTTCCATGCCTTTGGCGTTCTCCCTTCCAGTAAGACGGAATTGAACAACTTCTGAAGGGCCGTAAGGATCGGTTTACCACCCGCCTTCAGAAGCTCAGCTGTAATTCCGTCCTCCCCAGGCGCCTTGTTATTTTTGAGCTGTTCAAGAGCCATTCTAATCTCGCACAGGCTGATGTCCGGGATATCTTCTGTATAGTGTCGGGTCAGTCTAGCTCTGAGGTCTTCCGCTAGATCAACTTCGGGTCTGCTAGTTGACGTGTACAGCTGTCCATAAAAACCCTCTATCTCACTCAGCAGCTCAGATCTGGATGTGACGATCCTACCATCCTCAGTCTTTAATTTGGCGAGCTGGCTTTGCCCAACAGACAGATCCCTTGCAAAAACTTTAGAGCCCTTGTTCCGCTCGATGGCTTCTTCTATACACTTGGTACGGAATAGGCGCATATCGCGTTTGAGGGACTTAGAGATCTGTCTGTTGAGCTGCCGGTATAAAGTCGCATCAACTGAGGATTGTAGAACCAGTTCACTTCTTTTTTCCATTAGCTTCTGAGTGGAGTCTGAGAGCTTTCTGGTCTTATTTGTCCGCTGGGTCTTAAAAAACTTAGACCCAGCGCTATGGACAGCTTCCACAAACCCGTCGTTGAATACGTCCACATCATCGCCTAGGCAATCGAAACGGTTTTGGAGTTCCAACTGAAAGCTCTCGGGGTTTTGGAGATGGAGTGCAGGACGGAGCGTAGACTTCATCAGTCGCGAGCGTTCTAGCTTAGGACATATATTCAACGTGCCTCTTACCAGGCGGTGATCGCTACCGGTTTTAACCGTACTGATCACAGAAATATCGTTGAATATATTTCTCTTCGTCGACATGATGAAGTCGATCTCGTTTATAGTTGCACCGTCGGGACTCATCCAAGTCCATTTTCTGTGCTCGCGTTTCTTAAAGAAGGAGTTCATCATGTAGAGTCCCTCCTTCTCCAAGAAACCAGCCAGCAGATGGCCCCGGTGGTTCCGACGTCCAACCCCAAATTGCCCCACCCTCAGTTCGTCACCATCTCTCTTGCCCAGTTTCGCGTTGAAGTCCCCCATAACAACGGTGAAGTAGGTTCTGGAGCTATGCATGGCTTTTGAGATATCATCATACATAGCCTCCACCTCGTCGTCGGAGTGTGTCGAAGTCGGCGCGTACACCTGTATGACCTTCAGCGAGTATCTCTCAGATACTCTGAGTATAAGGTACGCCACCCTAGCCGACACACTCTCGATCTCCACCACGTTGTTTACGAGGGACTTGTGGACGATGAACCCGACACCTCCCTGGGACTGTTGGTCGCCCTCCCGGAAATAGAGCAAGTTGCCGGACTTTAGGATTATCGTGTCCTCGCCCTCTCTTCGGACTTCTGACAATCCCACAATGTCCCAACGCAACTTGCTCAATCCTTCCTCCAGTTCCACTAACTTTTCGTCGGTCCGCAGTGTACGTGTGTTATAAGTTGCCAGGGCCAGAGGTCGTCGGTGGTGGTAGCCGGATCTTTGCCGGAGATTCTTAGCACCCCTGACCCCGCTAGCACCCTGGCCGCTACCATAACCAGGGCACCGGGGGTCGCCGGAACCTCGGGGCCGCGGCCTTTTTTGTGCTATCATTTTATTTTGGGGGGTATTTGCCATAATCGCCACGCTTGGCATGCGGGTTGGCGATCGCAGTGTCTCCACCGCACTTTAGGGATGCTGCTGCCCATCCCCCGGTGGTCTTGGTCGTAGTTTTCAGACATACCCGGGTCAAGTGTATGATCAGTAACACTTTAGTCCCTTAGTCGACTCCTACGACACCCACGGGAAGAGTTGGGGTGGTGACAAATGTATTCTTACTGCCGTCACCACGGCACAAATGCACAAATCCACGACACGGCACAATGTCAGTACGTCATTTAAATAATATTATGTCTTAAAACTTATTTTTTTGTCAGCAAGTGTGTTGAAAAACATTGTATGCATCACGGTAGGTAAGCGGAATACTAACTCGAGTCATAAAAGCCCTCCGCCTGACGGCGTCGGGCTTCTAACACTCTCGTTAGTAATTCCATACTTACCTCCCTTGATGCACAATGTACTATTTCTAAGTCTATAAACAACTAACAATTGAATGCCCCACAAGTTACTTAGAAATAGTAACGTCTTTTTATCAGTGCGGCACATGGCACATATCAAATCAACACGTTTAATTTCTTTACTTCACCCAAAAACAATTTGATACATCAATAGTCTTTGAACATGTCCGGATAGCGGGTTCGAGTGTAGGGGAAAAAATAAAATTCTTATTAGGGTTGACAAACAATGGAAACGCTTTTATGATTATTTCTGTAACAATCTAAATGCTATTTAACTTAGCATAATATTATATTTAAATATTTATCAAACGGGTTACTCACGTAATTTAAGTCGATAATTGTTCAACATGTTTCGATCCATTTAGAGGATCTTCATCATGGAGTACCCGCGACCAAAGCCTGACGTGTACGTGAGTAACTAGTTTGATAAATATTTAAATATGTTTGAGTCTCACGTTAGCTATAATTCTAAAACTAGCATAATGTTGACGAGCAGTGTAGTGACGGCAGTAAGAATACGTTTGTCACCACACCAACTTTTTCTTTGGGCGTCGTAACAGTCGGCTAAGGGATGGCAGTATTAATAATTTATTTATCGACGGTTGATGATGGGCAGCAGCATCATCATAGTGGACACATTACTGCAATCGCCAATCCGCTTGCGGAAGGGTGGCGATTACGGGCATGTACCTCCTAACGCGTCCATAGCTTGATGATTATATGTAGGTAGTAGGAGTAGTGACAACCCTAGCCGAAGGTTACTGATTCGATTTTGGTAAATTTCCTCTCTTTAGGGTGTTAGATTACTATTTGTGATTGTTTCGGTGCTTAGCCCAAAGATGGCGGACCAATTACTTTTTTGCCTCGCGAGAGAAGTGAGGGTGTCTAAAATTACTAAAACGTTATTTGTTGGTAATAGCTGTATATTAGTTTGTATCAAATTATAAATTAAATTGTTGTTCTATTAGAATAGATTCGAATTTATTTCTGTGAATAGTGTTTTTGAATAAAGATAATGGTAGAGAATGCCCTTGGCATTAAGTTCGCCTTTTGTACGTTAATATTTTATTTTGTGCAATAAAGTTTTAATAAATAAATAGGTATATATAATTTCAGTTGCTGTTCAGTCATTGGGTAATTGTCAAAAATACAACTTTTCTCCTCTAATAAGATTAAGATAATTTAAAGAATATACCTATTATTATACTTATAAGATTCAGTAAAGTTACATATTACCTATGTATATTATTTGACTATTTGAAAAAAACATAAATGACGTAAGGATTTTATTTTATGATTTATACCTATTTGATCTTTTGGTACCTAAAGTGACATTTCGTTAATGTTGTAATTGTCAAAAATATCCGATCATTTGTCACAACAATTATAGAATCATATGGAAACCTATAATTAATCATGATTAAATTGACTATTCAAACGTCAAAATGACTGTCAATTCTGCCACTGTCACTTTTAACCAAAGTTCCCAGGTAGGTAACGAAAAAAAACTCAGAAAAGCCGTTAAACATTGAATACAAACAGCTGATCTTACAATTTCAAATAAAAAAAAACAATTGAACGACAAAGTTTATTCGCTTTTTTCTGAGACACGCTCCTACCTGCCAATACCATACTTATTATGTCACGATTGCGAAAACGGCGTATAAAACCTCTGTTGTCGGTGTTCTTATGACTCTTTGTTATTTAAGATGGTATTCACCTGACGTTTTTTCATATTTATGGGCGTTTACAAAGATATCTGCACCCTTACTACGTGTGTGCAAATACTGTAAATACATTTTACCTAGAATGAATGTCGTTTATATTTATTCATGTATTTTAACTAGGTACTAAAGGTGCGTTCAATCGAACCAAAAGAGCATTCGCTGTTCTATCCCCCGTTCCACGAAATCAACCAATCACGTTTTGTGTAACGATCGAATTTCGTAGAGTGGGGGGATAGAACAGCGAATGCTCTTTTGGTTTGAACGCACCATAACATTTTGTCCTTGATCTAAAACGAACTTGGGTACCGTTTGCCAACAAATAAAATTAATTAACTATTACTAACTGAAACTTGACTTAACTTAATCATCATCATCATTCTCAGCCGATAGATGTCCACTGTTGGACGATTTGCATTTACTTCAAAAAAAAACATATAGGTACCTAATTAAAATTAACAAAATCATGAATTAATTTGAAGGACTCTGTACCATTTTTTTTCTAAAATTAATCTTTCTACGATTGATTTTGAATATCTGAGAAGCCCTAAGTGCCTTTGCATTTTGACATTAGATTATCAATAAAAATATTGTGTAGACGATTTTATCATTCGCTTTGGCCTGATGATCTGAGTTCCTTTCAATATTTTTTTCATAGATCTTGTTCAACAAAAACTGCGTAGTGATCTTTTATGAAACTCGTCTCATAAAAGCACACTCACATTTTAATGAAATACGTTTATTTCAGGCATCAAAGGTCCATAAATAAATACCTTTCGACTGACAATTTTGTACATGAGACTTCAATACTATATCTAAACTATTAATTAAATTTTAGCGACATAACAGCTTAGCCCCGTTGTGTCTTAAAAGAAGTCGCTTTAAGTCTCTCATTATACATCAGTTGTATAA
>JALPQI010029174.1:0-10018 GCA_025490895.1 Thaumatotibia leucotreta
GAAATTTTGAGGAAAGATGGCGTATTGACGTTTGAAATGCTGAGTAGATGAAATGAAGACCTCGCTCGAATGCGAGCGGTCAGAGGCCGCAGAAAGCGGCGGGAAGGGCCGGATATCCTTCAGCGTGGACTCTTTGCTGGGTAGCAAGGAACCCTCGAAAGACCAGGAGCATAGCAACGATGAGAGTAATACTCTCGAGACTGACGACAGTGATGTCGACATTGAGGATGTGGACTCTAACGCAGGAGATGAGAGAGAGGAGGAACGCGAGGAGAGTGGGAATGGAGAGGAGACGGAGAGGAGTGGAGTCGTGGTCCCGCAGCCGATGCTGCCGCGGTTGTACCAGGGCCCGCCGCCGACGTGGCCATTCGGCGCGTTCCCTTGGATGGCTCCTAACCCTATGTTCCGAACTGGATCGCCCAACGGTAAGTTGACACGCCAAATGGAGATCTAATTGAATTTTTCGCAGCTGCTGAAGAGCCAAAGTTTTGTCAAAATTTCGATTTTGATGAAGGGAAGTTTTTACTGTCGCCTTTATTGGCGATACTTATGTCTTAATAATCAATCAGACCAAAATCAAACATGATCTCCGCTCCGCTATGATTACTACAGATATCCTATGGTCAGTTTTGATTTCATCATGGTACTTATTATAACGAAACCTCTTAGATGAAACCTTTTAAACATCAGCATCCACCCCCAGGGTAGATAATCCTGTAACTTTCATTAATCACTAGGAAATAACCATAACACGTAAAGGGCTTATAATCGTGCATAAAATACGATAGCAAAAATCTTAATTTTAAGTACTTCAGCTTAACATGTGGAGTAAATAATTAACGCGTTTGTATGACACTGCTCCATTGTAAAATATGCGAAAAAATTCTCGTGGTAAATTTTTGGTCTTGTTCGTCGCTCTTTTGTATCAAGTCTTAAGGTAAATTTCTATGGCAGCGATCATCATCTACTAACAACATAATGTACATAAATTAAGTTTAATCTTAAAGAAAATCTTCAAAATGAAGTTTTCATTGATGAGCACGTTATTTTTTATGAAAATTTACAGTCATTTTCGGAATTTTTTGAATGGTTACACAGACGTAGTGTAGATTGCTAAAGAACCAGTTTTTTTTATCAAAAAGGTAGGTATCATAAGAAAACCTAAATTTTCCCTTTGGGTTAAAAAAACTAAGCTTTCGTGCAACAATATTTAGGTGATTGTTGAATCTGTTGATAGTACCTACATTATGTCAAAAGAGTCCAGGATGCATAACCAAGTTGCCAATCGCTAACGCTTAGTAGCGTATCGTAGTTTTCCCTCTCTGTCACTCTTTCATATTAGTGCAACAAAGACAGTTAGCTGCCTTTCGCTTACGATTGACGATTAAGCGTTAGCGATTGGCAACTTGGCTAAGCATGCTGAATTCTTAACTCTTATATTCCTTAAAAAGGGGTTAATATGAAGAGGAGAAATAAAAAGCTACTTGCACAATTCCGTTACCAAATGTCCATGAACTACTCGTTTACCGAAGAAACGCGGTAATTGCCATGTTTACATTGTAACATTCACACTACTACTCTATATGGGCATATGTCTTCGTGAGTAGTCAGGTCGGAAAAAGTCCGGTAGGTTTAAATGCTTTATACTTTTTCTTTGGACGCTATCGCAAGTTCTTCGAAAAGAAAAATTAAACCAAGCAAGTACGAGTAGCCCTGGAGTTTGGAATCAATATACGCTTTTGACCATCAGGTGGCTTATGATGGTCCCGTTTTATCTATTTATCGTGCTCCGCATCACTTTCACACTTACATACTTGTTAGAACCTGACGGCAACGACGACAAACGATTAAAGACGGCACCATCTTAAGCCTACTGGTGACGGTAGTAAGAATACATTTGTCACCACCCCTACTCTTCCCGCGGGTGTCGTAAGAGGCACTAAGGGATTGAAGTGTCACTGACTATTCTTTGATTTGATTGATGAGGGCAGCAGCGTCATCATAGTGGACATAATTTCTGCGATCGCCTATCCGCTTGCCCAGCGTGGCGATTATCCACTCACTTGCTTCATGTAGCTTTTGTTACATGTCATCACTCTTATTTTACATAGACATAAAGTCTATCACAAAAATCAAAGCAAGTGAGTGGCTAAGGGCATTTACCTTCTAATGCGATATAAGCATAGTTAATAGGAGACGCCTACGACCAGCAGTGACCTGAAATAGGCTGATGATAATGATGATACAATTTTGTGCCGATTGCTATCAAGGCTTCATGGGTTTGACCTGTCAGTTTTTGACAAATGGAATGGAATGGAGTTCTATGGAAAAGATACATCTAATTCAGATTAGGTCCTAAACTGGATCGCAATAGTAGGTCCTGGTAGCTCCCCTTGGTCCTTGAGTTTTGGAGAATATGGGGGTTTGTAGAGGAATTTGGTTGGCTGCTGATGGACAGGGTCAGGGCTGCTACCCTCGGTCCAGATCGTATCTGGTGCAGATCTCAATCGTTCAGCGCGGTAACGCTGCCAGTAGGTTTTCCAGATGGTCACACAAGTCACATTTACTGATTTTGGTACCTACCCCGCGGATCTAATGTTACGAAAACCGTGACGTGTGATTGAAGAAATTTATTTTTTATTATTATGCTTTAGCAAAAACATGACTTTTGAAGCAAAATCGTGAATACTTAGGAAAATGAAACGTGACTATTGACACTAGCGACCCTACCGCGTACTTTGAAATCCGCACTTTTCGAGAAAATGTCTCTGTCATTCTCATGACGCCTTGATTAAAATGACAGAGAGAAATCCTCGAAACTTTCGAATATCGAAGTTCGCGGTAATAGGCCACAGCCAGTGTACCTAATTGGTACATTTGAACCAGAGGGCCTACCACGAACATCGTATCGAGAATCGTAAATTTCAAACATCTTTCTGTATCAGTCAAATGAAAGCATAATTGGCGCGAAAGAGATAGACCATTGAAATCTATTTTGGCTCTCGGGTTTCAAGGTGGCTATGTCTAAGCTTAGATTGACTTAGTCATTTATGCCTAGATAATAATTGTGCATATCGATACAAGTGCGAAAAAAATTAAGTAATTTCGTAAATCGACACGAGTTACGAATTTCCTTTTCGCCCGTGTATTACAACGTTTTTCAGTACATACAGATGGCCCTCTGAAGTTTCGACTTGATTAAAAACGAACCACATCTCGTACTAGTGCGTAAATAAACGCCAACTGTTTTGAACCACTTTTTCTACGGACCAAAAATATAAAAATCAAAAAAGAAGAAACGATTAAAAGATTGATGTTATATTATATTTTTATGTTGTACACTTTTTATATATTTGTTTAACAAACAACTAGCAAATTTAGTTGCCAATAAAAGAAATGGATCAGTCATTTTAAATTGCAATTCGATAATTATCACGGGGGATAATTCAACACATACTGCTCACTAAGTATACGATACGTGTAAGTTAATTATCCTGGATTTTAATATTAAATTTGACGGATTATTATCTTTAGGTATCTTATTTTGTGTCCCTAAAAAACGTGACGCAGTGGTGATTTTTATGTGAGATGATGTTTTGTATTCAATTTCTGGTGTATGGATTAAAATCTAGAGTGAAAGAGAAATACAAGTGCACCGAATTGTTTTTAATATACTGAATCGAAACAACAACTAAAAGCGTGACAGAGTGGTATGAAACAAGACAACGAAAAGAGTTTTGACCCATATGAATATTGAAATTTTTGCCAAAAAATGCATTTTAGCTTTATTTATTTTAGTAAGCTACATTTAAGCATCTATATTTATACAATTACTAGTATCAACATACAATTAAACACACACTTCAAAAAATACAATTAAATACCTAATAATAACAACATCCTTTAATCTAAACTTAACGTTAAATAAAAAAATATATTTACACGTATTTTTTATTAAACAAAACGCAATTTTAGTTCGAAAATCCCTTTTTATTACTACTTCGAGCAGAAAGAGCGTAAGTTACAAACGTCAAGAATCAGGTAACATTTCACGGCGAGGCATGTAATAGTGCTTTTCTCAAACGTAGGTATGCAATGAAATAAAAAATACGACAGTCAAAAAAACAGAATTTAGCTGTTTAGCCTGTTCATGAAAACCGACGCCATGTTTTAAAAAAATATTACTTACCGGCCTAGGCCGTTAAATGCGTATGAAAATCCTTTACTATTATCTCGAGGTCATCCGCCTGCAAAGTCATACTTTAAAGCCTATGACGAACATAATGACAACATTTCATTGCATGTTTGAGAAAACTATTTTTAAGGTTGTTATATATATTCGTGATCTACATGCGTATATCTCGAAATGGTTTTCGATTTAGAGACACCGAACATTTTGAAACGTTGTCAATTGGTGTCAGCCGCTTCCGCTTCTTTAAGGCCGAGCGGTGCAGGCTTCAACCGCGAAAGCTGAGCACGTGGGTTCGATTCCCACCTCGGACGTTGGTGATCTTGGTCGTTTTTCCTTTAATATTTATTGTGTATAATTAGAAGTCATCATAAATATACCAAAGAAAAACAAATACCAATGTTTACCAACGGATGATTAGGTAGGTTACAGATTATTGCTACCAGTTTGAAATTATGTATGTATGTAAATATAACTTTATTGCATAATAAACTAGTTTACAAAAAAAAACGAAACAACAGTAAATTTAAGAATATGTACAAAGGCCTAATAGGGACAGAGAAATTATGTTTCACAGGAATGAAATAAAATACACGCCATTAAGTCGTATACATACTGACGCATCGAAATGACAGACATGTCTAGTAGCTCAATAAATTAACTTACGTCTACAGCAGTGTGTAACTCATTAATATATACATTAATTATAATTAATTATGCTACAACCGACCGCGAGCAATCTGTGCTAATGTGTCATTACCGCACACTAATATGTGCCGTGTTTTACAGATATTTTTCTAAATTAAATTTACTTACGTGCATATTTTTAGGGATTGAAGTGTCACAAATCATTCTTTGATAGAATATTGATCAGTGATGGGCAGCAGCGTCCATCATAGTGGACACATTACTGCGGTCGCCAATCCGCTTGCCCAGCGTGGTGATTATGGGCATTTATCTCCTAATGCGTCTATACGCGTAGTTAATAGGAGAGGCCTACGTCCAGCAGTGGACTGAGATAGGCTGTATGATGTATGTGATATTTTTTAGGGTTTTGTAGCCAAAATGGCAAAAATGGAAACATCATAATTTCGCAATGTCCGTCTGGTCATCTGTCACAGCCGATTTACTCGGAAACTCTACTACAGTCAATTTGATATATATGTCTACTAAGACATATATATCAAATTGACTGTAGTAGAGTTTCCGAGTAAATTCCGAGTTCATACTAATGAACCACTGTATGATACCTACTAAATAGTAATAAAAAAGTGTGAAAGAATACTGATTAAATAACAACAAAATTCACAATTTAGATTCTTGTGACTCGGATAAACATTCTGAAATGTTATATATAGGTATATTTAATACTCAATTTAATTACTTACCTAGTCGTGACTGAAAGTAGTATTTTGCTACTGCTTATAACAAAAATACGAGTATGTGTCATGGTCGTGGCATTTTATTCACATTACAAAATTTAAATTACAAAAACAGTTTATTTTTAGTTTTATAGCTTTTTAATACATTATTCTTATCATTACTTTTCTATAATACCAAATATTAAAATATTAAAATACCTACTTACCTAAAAAATCGATAATATTCTTAAGCATTTTCCAAAAAATCTTTAAAATACGAAACGTTCACAGAACACATTTCTTTAGGCATAAATGCGTAAAAAAATTGCTCGAATTTTGAATGATTGCCACATTTTTTACACATTACTATTTAAATGTAACACGTGTCAAGTTAACGCGGAACTGCGTAATTTAAACAATTTGCGTATTTACTTACGTAATATTATAATATAAAATACACGTGTACGTACAAATCATTCTACATCGAATTTTCGTTGATTCACTTAAGCACTGGTCCCACCAAAAGTAAGCTAGCGATTGATAGCTCGACTGTATAATAATCACCAAATAAAAAAACAACTTCAACCGATTTCTGCAAGATCTGCAATGTTTATTTTGTTAAATTTGTCAGTCTCCGTAGCCTAGTTGGTAGTGACCCTGCTTACGAAGCTGGAGGTTCCGGGTTCGAATCCTGGCGAGGGCATTATATGTGTATTTAGTTATCACAAATATTTGTTCCTTGGTCATGGCTGTCTATGTATTTAAGTATCTATATGTATCTATCTATTATATATATCGTCGCTTGGTACCCACATCACAAGCCTTAATTGAGCTTACCATAGGACTAGGTTGATTTGTGTAAGATGTCCCAAGATATGTATTTATTTAAGTCGGTTAAAAAATAATTATCTAAATCGGTTGGCGTAATATTGAGTTATTCGTCCATTTGTCGTGCATATGCTTAAAGTAAATTTATGACTTATATGGTTTTCTCATACATGCCTTTGTCAAAACTAAACCAAATTAAAATAGGACCAATCGGTGAGCATCAGCTTTCAAATAAAAAAAGAATCATCAAAATGGGTTCACTCAGTCGGAATTTCTGAGGTAACAAACATAAAAAAAACATACAGACGAATTGAGAACCTCCTTTTATAAAGTCGGTTGAAAATTAAAAAAAATTGCTCCCGTGTAAAGAAAAGAGACTGCGATATTTGTAGCTACTCGCACAGCTAGTACCTATAATTACAACACAATGGGAAAATTTACAATTTTGTTCGTTTTTAGGCAATGCTCTCACCACGAGCTACTAAGCTATGAACTATCGGCTATAAACAGGAACAAAAGATTTTAGAGCCCAAATCGAGGCGGCAACGAGCAGGAGACCAGCAATAACCTGTCAGTTGCCACCGCCTTGCTGACTAGTAAATGAAAGAGACACGGAAATACTCGCCCAGCTATCAGCTATTACCGCCGGGCGAGTATCGCCGTGTCTCTTTTAGCTAAGTAGCTCGCGGTGAGACCATTGCCTAAAAACGAACAAAATATAATCGACAAATATAAAATATAATCGTACAAAATATAAAATATAATAATTTAGAATTCGGCTAATCAAGCATTTGACAAATCAAGCATTTGACAAATCAAGCATTTGACAAATCAAGAATTTGACGAATCAAGAATTTGACGAATCAAGAATTTGTCGAATTTAGAATTTGGCTAAACAAGCATTTTGACGAATCAAGAATTTGACGAATCAAGAATTTGTCGAATTTAGAATTTGGCTAATCAAGAATTTGACGAACCAAGAATTTGACGAATACAGAAGTTGACGAATGTCTGCGAAATCTAACTGAGCTATCAATCGCTAACTCGCTTTTAGTGTGACCAGTGCCTAAACAGTCCCAAGACCTTATTCAAATCAGTCCAGCCGATCGCTAGATTCGCTAGCAATTATTTACCATGCTAATGACAGCGACAAAAAACGAGTCACAGGTCCCCTTTGTATTCAAATCTGTTCAATTAAAAACTTTACAGACCGTCATTTGTTTACATATGCTTGTTTTAAAAAAAACTAGGTTTTGACATTGAGTTGATGAGCAGCTGGATTTTTAGTCTAATTGGCTTAATAGTGGTTTATGCAACAATTATACAACCTAAACATAGACAATTAGACATACAAAACGACGTTTTGTCTATGTAGTCATAATCTGAAATCAGAATGTGTGTGTTGGTCCTCGATATTGTATGGAAAGACGTGCGTTCTGAAATTTTTCATATTCTGAATTCCGCATGTCAGATCAACTTTGTCAGATCAATCTGAAAAAATCTGAATGTGTGTGGTCAACAGCTAAATAGTATGCAAATCTGTGCGTTATGAATTCATAATATGAATTAAGAGTATTAATTCATATTCTGATTCCGGAAGTGTATCTAAGGCCGGCCTTACAATCCTAAACGATTTTGCAATCATGCGAATGCGACTCGCGCTTAGCATTTTTTTAATTAATTGACTTCTCCAATCATTCGCAATCACTAGAACCATAAACTAGCTTATTTAATAACTAGTTGGCAATTCAAAATTAATAACCAATAGGAATCATTAATAAAGCAACTGTTCATTAGCACCCGACTTTTTCTGTCAACAGACTTCGACCACTTCATTTTTCTTGTCAAAATAAATGATCTAGAGAAACCTTTTCGACACTGTTAATGATATCTTGTAAAATAAATGATCTATTTTGTGTGCACGTTATTAAATTAACTTTAGTTTTTGTTGTTTGTTCACTCCTAATTAGTGTGTAATAAATTGAAGTCCCCTTTAAATGGCATTTTCGAAATTGAGTTGCATGTGACACGATATAACCTTTGTCGGTATGGTTGTTCAGGGAAAAAACATGAGGTAAGTATACCGTACGCCAGTTGAAGATGAAAGAAATGAAAACAAACCTAAAAACTTGCTTTCTTTCATTATCAAGCACGTTCAGAACACAATCTTGGTCTTATCACCGACTTAAAACCTTAAACTTTGATTTCACATATTTTTTTTGCTAAAATTCATTGATATTTATAAGTATACCGTAAAAATTAATTAACGAACGTGTTACACGATATGTGTCAAGGACAACAAATGCTTTCGAAAATCAGCAATTTTTGTTTACTTTTTTATTCTACTGACGAATGATTATATTTATATAGCCGTGGTCTCCACTCGAGCACTTTTCGACCCCATCAAACATCGTATTTTTTGCATGCAATTGAATTTAAACAAATACGCAAATAACTATAACAAACCACCACTAATAACAATATACTCGACACGTGTTTCGTCTCTCTACGAGGAATCATCAGGAGTTGACGATGTTGTCGGTCTGGTGTCCGGCAACGGAATCCGCAAACTTTCAAATACGCAAACAACGATCTGTCTCTGTCACTCTAATGACGCCTTCGGTTTTTTTTTTTAATTTCGTATCAACCAATTTTGAAGTCCGCGGTGTGCCTAAGTCGTAATTGAAAATTTCGCGCAACCATCTCTGCCAATCTAATTCCGACGCATTCAAAGATTTAGATGTAGGAATTAATGAAATGCTGGGGTCAAGGGCCTTTGAGCAGTGCGTCCTTTCGGTCCTCAATTACGAAGCCGACACGTGGACCCTCCAAACTCCAAGTCACTCAGCGAGCTATGGAAAGGGCTATGCTCGGAGTTTCCCTGAAGGACAAAATCCGGACCCAGGATATCCGGAGAACTAAGGTCACCGACATAGCAACGAGGGTAAGCAAACTGAAGTGGCAGTGGGATGTTTGTCGAAGAGCCGATGGCTGATGGAGCAGACGAGTCTTGGAGTGGAGACCGCGAACGGCTTGTCCTCCCGCCAGAAGGACCGAACGATCTGAAGATAGTAGTGGGAAGAGGTTGGATACGGAGAGCTGAGGACCGAGTATGGTGGTGCGAATTGGGGAAGACCTATGTCTAGCCGTGCGGCCTCCGTAAGCATAAACGCAGTAACTAGTTTTGAATTGTCAATCAATTGTTTACTTTATTCAACTCAATTATGTTCTGGTATTAATTAACATTTTAAAACTAGTTACTGTGTTTAAGCTTACGGGGGCAGCGTGGACGACTGTATGCTGATGAATGATGAGTGAAATGGCGACAGTATAAGAATCGAAATAATTCAAATTTAGAATGCTTGTGAGGTTGTAAATATACAATACCAGTACAAATGCCAAGCTCTCGGTAATTCATCTATACTGCAAATTCGTTACGATTACGATAATTTAATACTGCTCTTATCGCTTTCGTAGAATCTATTCCACGGTGCGTTACAGCAGCCGTACCATGAGTTTCCAAGTAACGTTCATGTTATTTTTTATTCGATAAGTAGTCTATCCAGTATGTGGCAGCCTCCGTAGCCAAGTTGGTAGAGATCCAGCCTACGAGGCTGGAGGTTCCGAGTGCAAATCCTGG
>JALPQI010029175.1:0-11572 GCA_025490895.1 Thaumatotibia leucotreta
CTAAAAAAAAATCAGTCATCACCCTTTTTTTGTTGTCAATTGTCAAAAAAGTCAAAATATTCTTTCTTCAATTAGGCCCAGCAACGAGCGCTTTTGAATCGTTAAACTAAATAGCGAATAAGAGAAAAAAAGCTACTTCCTTAGTAATATTCGTATGTATATATGTTACCCGATATCTCCGAGAATCGTCAACCGAGTTTTTTTTTGTGATCGAACGTGTATTACACTGAGATGGCCCCGTTGGCACCAAGTTGGGGTCTGATGATGAGATCTTGGAGAAATCGAGGGATCTCTTCAAATGTTATAGGTACGCGTTGTAGCGTATGTAAATGTCATAGTAGATGGCACACCGCTTGCACGTCACGCTCATGTGCGCGCCACGCAAGCAGTGTGTCATCTACTATAACATTTACATACACTACAACGCGCACGACATGGGCGCGCGCACGCGACGCACACGCACCCGATGTGGCTTGGCCTTAAATCACTAATGCAGACAGAATCGCGGGCCAAACCTATAATATGTTAGATGAAGAAATTATTCTAACACTATCATGAAGTATTACACTGTATAAAGCCCCTCTCCCTCTTTCTTGTCTGTACAGATATTGGTTAAAGCGAGATGGACTGTGACTATGTTATCTATCGATACTAAAGATAATAATAAAGACTTAAAAAGGGGGTTCCCCGAATCGTTTTTTCGTTATTCCGTTTTCAGTGTTGTCATTTAAGGTTTTTTTTTTATTTATTTACTTATACTTATTTCTTATAGTAGTCTCGTAAAAACTCGTGTATAAGCGAATTTTCGCATAGTTGTAGGGAGTGGTGTTTTAAACCACATACTAAAAGTACTGGTGGTTAGGGGTGGAGCTAACGGGGGGAGGGGGGTGTAAAGGTCCTTATTTTTAATTTTTCGTAAATAACTCGTAAACCGTGGCTTATAGCAAAAAACGGTCTAGTACATAAGTAATCTACATAAAATTCTCTACAAAAATGGCATACGCATGTTTCCTCTGGGATCAATATGTTATGAGATAAGAAAGCACGAAGATGGACACAATAGAAATAAACACATTTGTTTAAGTAGGTATGGCACATACAGAATGCTCGCGAGCATTCCAAAAGATTTGAATGCTCAATTCCTGACCATATTTAGAGTCTTTAATGTTATATAAAATTTCCTGGATTCGGCTTGGTTTCAGAGATAATCAACCGTTTTTTCTAAATAAGTTTTTCGACGTTACTCGACATAAAACTTCTTTTTGATTACAATGCGACCACAATGTGTTTTAATATTACCACACCTTTTGCCTGGTAATCAAAAAATGGGAATAAACTTGACGAAATAACCAGTCCCTAAAAAATATTAAAATAAATAAATTTTACAAATTGTTGTTATGATAAAAAGTACTGGAAATGTCAAAAAGTATTCAAAAAGTCTAAAATAAAAGAGAAAAAAAATATTTTTTTTTGGTGGTATTTGACATTAGGTCTCATAATATTTTTTGTTTATTTTGATATCTGGAATGCATACTTAAAATCTTTTGTAATGCTCGCGCCCGGGCGCGCCCTGTATGCTTATTTGTAAAAATAAAATTCCTAATTATCTTCTAAACCTAAAATATTCTCATAATCATCGTCAAAAGATTTTTACTATGCATTCTAGACATCAAAACAAACAAAAATTATTACGAGACCTAATGTCAAATACCACCAAAAAAAAATTATTTTTTCTTTTTTTTTTGACTTTTTGAATACTTTTTAACATTTCCAGTACTTTGTATCACAACAACAATTTATTGAAATTATTTATTTTAATATTTTTTTTAGGGACTGGTTATTTCGTCAAGTTTATTCCCATTTTTTGATTGCCAGGCAAAAGGTGGTTTACATTTTGACATGTAAAATTATATTTTATGAATAAATATGAATATGAATATTGACATATGTCTTAAAACTTATTTTTTGGTTGGCAAGTGTGATGAAAAACATCGTATGCATCACGGTCGGTAAGCGGAATACTAACTCGAGTCAAAGCCCTCCGCCTAACGGCGTCGGGCTTCAAACACTCTCGTTAGTAATTCCGTACTTACCTCCCTTGATGCACAATGTACTATTACGTTATTATTATTTCCTCTATGAACATAAATCAAAGCAATTTTTTTTCAAGTGGGTTAATTTTTTTTATTTTATCTTTTTTTATAAGGAACTTTTGTCTGAAAAAACATGTCGGTTTTGTGAGGCCTATTCATATACAAAGTCGGTTCTTGTATTTCGTAAGGAACCTTGTGGTAGGAAATTTAATTAAAAATGCCCTTTTGCAAACTCAGCTTCTATCGACCCAAGAAAACTAGGTATTTCATTAATTTATTTATTAAGGTCAGTGTGGGCAAGTCTGGCATTTTATTTTTAAGGAAAGTCACTATGAGTCTTATATTTTTCAGATATCAGAAATCAGTTTGTATACGGACTTTTCTGATATACGATCTTATCCATATCCGTATTAATCTTAAATATCAATTTCTTCCCAGTAACGCTATCTTCCTAAGTTATAGGCGTTCATAGTTACGTTCATGCTTACTTAATAAATAAATAAATATTTCGAAGTACAGAACTCCATAGTTGTTAGAATATTACAACTAATAAAATATAATAAATAATAACTATAACATGGGTTTGCTTTTTTCAGGGACAAGAACCGTTATTTTACAAAAAATCTCGAAATAGCCCAATATTTTTAAATGTTTTATACTCTTTATGTACTACTCAATATTTTATGTAATGTATAACATCATATTTTTAAATTAGTCCATTAAGCCGTGTGGTGACGGCAGAAAGAATACATTTGTCACCACCCCAACTCCTCCTGTGGGTGTCGTAAGAGTTGACTAAGGGATTGAAGTGTCACTGACCATATTTGATTAAAGACTGATGATGGGCAGCAGCGTCATCATAGTGGACACTACTGCGATCGCCAATCCGCTTGCCCAGCGTGGCGATTATGGGCATTTACCTCCTAATGCGTCTATACCTACGCATAGTTAATAGGAGAGGCCTACGTCCAGCAGTGGACTATCATAGGCTGATGATGATGATAACATCATATTTTTAAATTAGTCCATTAACATAGAATTTACATACCGAAGTACTTACGAAATTAACGAAAAAAGAACCGTTATTTGGTGTGGAGAAAATAACGGTTCCGGTCCATGGGCTTTTTTACCACCAAATTAGTAAAATAAAACATAATAAACAAGAATATTATTTTATTCCAAAAGTATGCATTTATTCCCTATCACCGATTTATCTTCGTTTCTCGAGATTGACTCAAACTTCAAGAAAGTCGACTTGATATAACTCGTATGAATAAACTTGATATTTTTCCACATGTAATTTCTAAAGGTTTCAGATTTAAGGACATTTCATTTCAAACGATTGTATGGGAGATATTAAACATTCACTTTCGAGAAAGCTAATTTTTCTTAATTAGAATACCTATCGGGGTTTAAAATGAGAACACAAACAAAATAAATGGCTATATGGACAGCTTAGGCCGAATACAAAAAAAAATGAAAATTTGTATACAGGGTGTGGCCTGTAACAGGAGCAAAAAATCAAATGGAAGACTCCTCTGACTGCCTCTAGTTATTCGCAAAAGGTCCCAGTGTTTTAAAGTTATCCAGTCCCAGTGTTTTAAGGAGAAACGACTGCAGTAAAACTACATAAAAAAAAGGAAAAAAAATTTAAAGTTTTTAATTTTAAAGTTTTAACTATTAAATTATGACTATTTATTGGGTTATTAGTGTACCGTTTCCTTTTTTGCTCCTATTACAGGCCACACCCTGTATAGTTGTTTGCCTTTCATGAAAATTTAAATTGACGTTATAATTTTTGTGTTACGAAGTTTTGGTACATATCTTTCTTATTTTGATGAAGGTAGATCTATCAAATTTCCTCCATTGTCAGTCACCCGTAGCGTTGAAAATGACGGAAGAAATCAACTGGTTTTTTTCGGGAATATATGAAAATTTTGTTTTTTTTCCGTTTTTTTCGGGTTTTTACAGAAATAATCAATGTCACTGTCACTGTCACTCCTTGCCATCTATTTCAATTGACTTTTCTTCGATGACATCGCGTATCCTGGTAAAAGTGAAAATTGGATCTAATTCGCAATGGTTTAGAGTTGAAAATTATAGTGGAAACTTTCATTATTTTTTTCGAATAATCCGAAAAAAAAACGAGCTGTTTGGAAAGAATCAGGATTTAATCCGGAAATTTTCAACGCTAGTCACTCGCAGACCACGAACCACGTAAAGTGTTTGAAACGTCAGGATGAAGTTAAATTTAATTAATATGTGCGAGTTTATCCGTTTTCATAGTTTTTTTTTATTACAAAGTTAAATTTTTTTGTAACAACTTTTTTTATGAGCGATTGACATTCATATTTTCTATGAGCGATCAACAATACCGAGCCTATTTTTTTTAAAATATGACGTCTTTAACTGCCAAAGGATGTTGTACAAAGTACACACTATAATTTAGTATCACTCACTTTCGTAGCACAATTGACGCGGTCCTGATTTCTGATTAAGGTCTTAACTATGTACAATTTTTTTGCAAACGACCCGGTTACATTACAACTACCTTTTCCATTGATAACAAAATTAAAACGACTTTCTTAAACTTCTAATACACCTACCTCGAATCGAAACTCATTGTACTTTTCTCATAAGCAGAGATCGGACAAATGTGCGTCATTGTTCGCAATAATATGGACAGGACTCCAAAGTTGATTGAATAATTAATCATTTAATTGTTATCAGAAAATTACCTATTTCACACCGGTAACTATGAAAACCTTTGTAAATAGTCACGTTAAAGCTTAGAAATCAAATTTCAAGAAATTATTCTTTTAATTATTGATTTAATCAACTTTGGAGTCATGTCCATATTATTGCGAAAAATGACGCACATTTGTCCAATCTCTGCTCATAAGTTAACAAAATAAATATCTTGGTACAATGTACATTTTACACAAACCGACCTAGTCCCACGGTAAGCTCAATTAAGGCTTGTGCTTGTGATGTGGTTACCAAGCGACGATATTATATAATAGATAGATACATATAGATAGTTAAATACATAGACAGCCATGACCAAGGAACAAATATTTGTGATAAATTAATACACAAATAATGCCCTCTCCGGGATTCGAACCGGGAACCTCCAGCTTCCTAGGCAGGTCATTACCAACCAGGCTACTGAGGCTGACAAAAACTAACTTCTTAAATAATACGAGTATATAATAATATTAATTCGTAACTTTTTTTGTGGGATACAAAATGTCTATCACAACCCACTGGGATTTGTAACTTAAAACTAAAATCAAGTTAACTAAAACAATGAAAAATGGGAGGTATATGGTCCCATACACGTGTTTTAAAACAGGATAAATCCAGTAGTTTTCCGTGGCGTATGTGTAGAACAATCTGGAAGAAAATAGAAAATAACATATTACTGACATAGAAAATAAAAAATATTTAATGCCGACGTTGAACAGCATTTCTCAAAAAGTTTGTAAAACTGGCCAAGAGCATGTCGGGCCATGCACAGTCAAATTAATTTTTTCGGGTATTTCGCCAACTGGAGAAGTGGGGATGTTTTTTAGGGTTCCGTTTTTGCAATTTCGGCTACGGAACCCGAAAAAACATCCCCACTTCACCAGGTACACGAAAAAAAAATTTTTTTGACATTGTTATTATAGCACTTTGTTGGCATGATTAATATGTATACCCGTACCAAATTGCAGATTTCTAGTATTACGGCCACTGAGCTATGCTGCGGACAGACGGACAGATGGATATGCCGAAACTATATTATGTCAATGTATATTTTAATGTTAATAAAGATAAATAAATAAAAAATAAAATAAGGGTTCCGTTTATGCCATTTTGACTACGGAGCCGTAAAAAGGAAACTTCCAAACAAAAATAGTTTTTCATCATGCTGTATTATAATGCTGAAGTGGCAGTGGGCGGGGCACATTGCGCGTAGAACCGATAGTCGTTGGGGCGGGAAGGTTCTCGAGTGGCGGCCACGTACCTGAAGGCGCAGCGTGGGTAGGCCCCCAACAAGGTGGACTGATGACCTGGTGAAGGTCGCAGGAGTCCTCTGGATGCGGGTGGCAAAGGACCGGTCATTGTGGCAATCTTTGGGGGAGGCCTATGATCAGCAGTGGACGCCTTTCGGCTGACATGATGATGATGATGATGATGATATATTATAATATGATAAAGTGCAAAAAATAGACAATGAATTAATTAAAAGCTAAAATACTTACACAACCCAATAGGCGGCAGTATACAACGCTAGAAAACTAGCAATCTTCATTACACTCTTCGATCTTTTTTGCGCTTTCATTACCATATCCCATACTTACTGCTATAGGCACTATGAAATATTGCTCGAGTTGTTATAAAATATAGAAATGCCTAGGAATAAAAAATACCTACACAATCCAATAAGCGGCGGTATACCTCATTCTTCGTTCTTTTTTGCGGTCTCATTACCATCTTCCATACTGCTATAGGCACTATGAAATATTGCTCGAGTTGTTATAAAATATAGAAATGCCTATGAATAATAAATACTTACACAACCCAATACGCGGCAGTGTACAACGCTAGAAAACTAGCAATCTTCACCTCGCTCTTCGGTCTTTTTTGCGGCCTCATTACCATCTCCCATACTGCTATAGGCACTATGAAATATTGCTTGAGTTTTTATAAAATATAGAAATACTTACTTACTTACTTACTCCGCTGGCTCAGCGACCCAAAGTGGATCTTGGCCTCCGATACGAGTTGGCGCCTGGTTCTGTGCGATCTCCTCCCAGTTCTCTGCATTCAGGGCGCGTAGATCCTTCTCCACCTCGTCTTTCCAGCGATATCTTGGCCTACCAACCGGTCTGCGTCCTAGGAAGGCCTTCTTCACCGCCCTGTCAACTGGCATCCTAAACACATGTCCGAGCCAGCGCAGCCTTGCGGATTTAATCTCACCAATGATGATGGGCTCAGAAATGATGTCCTCTATTGTTACGAACACGATACGAAGAAAATATAGAAATGCCTATGAATAATAAATTATACTTACACAACCCAATACGCGGCAGTATACAACGCTAGAAAACTAGCAATCTTCACCTCACTCTTTGGTCTTTTTTGCGGCCTCATTACCATCTCCCATACTGCTATAGGCACTATCAAGTTATGCATGATGTGGTTGGACAGTCTGGTGATGACCCTGTCCACGAAGGGGGGGTAGACTAGGAGGGGTTCGGAGAGGTACAGCGGCCAGAATAGGGTTGCCACTAGCTGGAAAAAAAACGGAAATGATAAGAAATTCATGGTGGATTTTTTTTATTATTTTTTTTATATGTGACATGGCGATGTTTTATAACACGACCGACAGGGCGTGTTTTAAATCGACACGAATTATGAATTTCGTTTTTGCACGTTTCTCGTACGACGTTTTTTAGTGCAGATGGCCCTCCGAAGTTTTGAACCTGACGTAAAATGATCCACTTCTCGCACTAGAGCCTAAAAAAGGTATTATCAAACCGGAATCAGAAAGGGATTCGAGAGTACTGTTGACACAAAAAATGACACAAGATTAACCAAGAAAAGAGTTGTTTATAGATGTAGTGAGTGATTAATTAACAGTGGTCGGATATCCCGGTGCAACACCAGGGGATACCAAGTAGAAAAGTTAATATGGATATGACCTAAATTCCCGGGTTTAGTTTGAAAAAAAAATATAGATCTGATAGGTATACTTAAAAAGGCAGCTCAAATTGCGAACATAAACAAAATCTTTGGGCGTTTTCACAAACCGTTGTTCAAAACACTTTTTTTTAATTCGGACAAGTTTGGGCTTGTTCGACTCAGGATCACGAGCTCTTTTAATTCTGATAGGTGAAAAAAACTGTCCCACAATTTTCGTATATTTTTAATTTCTTCCATTACGCTATCGCCATACAAAGTCTATAAAAACGATAGCGTAATGGAAAAAAAAACATTTTTGGAAAAAAAAAGAGCTCGTGATCCTAAGTCAAACAATGCCAAACTTGTCCGAATTAAAAAAAAAGTGTTTTGAACAACAGTTTGTGAAATCTGAAGTGTATCTTTACAAATTTGCTCCACTGACATCCGTAGAAGTGGAAAGGACTTTTTCGGCGTACAAATGGATTTTAGATGTGAAAAGGAATCGATTGAAAATAGAGAAACTAGAGAAAATAATTATATGCTATTTTAACTTAATAGAACCTGGTAAGCCATAATTCTTTCATAAAATACATATATTTACTCTAATGTGTCTGCATAGGTGTGTCAAGTCTTCATGCTTAAAAATGTTTGATTTTATGTTACATACACGAGGATGTTTAATCCGTAACCAGGTATATTTTTTCTAATTTAGTAATTGATGACCTCAGGAAGACCATGTACCATTAAGTGGTTATTGGATACAATTTTTCTTTAACTTTAAATTAATAAAATTTTGAGGTATTTGCGGGAGACCTCACCTAAAATGTTTAATTTAGGCTGGGTATGGATATTGTTTTAATCCTGATCACGGATTAAAATAATCGTGTATTATATGATATTTCTGTTTTTTTTTACGTTCGCAATTTCTAGAAGTGGAACCTATTGTGCCTTAGTAAAAAGCTTCTATTTTTAAATCTAAACTCTTTTATTTAAGAATATTCATACCAAAGGCTATTTGGTACTAAGGTCAATTTTAAACAAAATTTATAACCTATCTTTTAAAATAATTGTCGAAATCGCATAATAATAAACGCTTGTATGTACATGCACTTATTTTGTTTATTTATGCACTTTATTTTTTATTCAAAATATTACTAAACTTTACTGGATGTAATTTTGTGGAATCCCGTGGTATATCCATATTAGTTAGTATAATATTTGAGGTCATTCACCCCTTGTTGCACCGGGATATCCGACAACTGTTAATTAATCTATTGTCTGCAAGATATTGCACTAAAACTATAAATATATGAATAAAACTATAAAAATATCCTAGATTGACTTATACTCTGTTGTGTCAACAGTACTTTCGAATCCCATTCTAATCGCGGTTTGATAATACCATCTGTACTAAAAAAAAACTTTTTGTTATTCAATTGTTAATAATTTGTGTTTTTCACTTTATGGTCTCATAGGGAGATCAGCCCTGGCGCACCCCAACATCACAATGAGATGAGACCATTTCGTGGCTTTGTTCATTTCTGTTCTGTTAATAGTATACCTAACACTCGTATGTGTCTTTGTTTAGTTAGATAGTTTATTATTAATAAAATAGAATAATTATATCTTAGTAGACTTTGTTACAAAGTGTCGTGAATAAATGAAAGGGCCACGGAAAAAAACATGTCCAGTGCTTAAAAAAATCAGGGCAAATTCACACCTTATTCTGTAAAAAGTGAGATGGTTTTTCCTTCTGTGATTTGAATTGACTAGACATGTTCTTTCCGTGGACCCTTCAAATAATTATTTTATTCTATTCTAATAAATACACAAAGATGTGCTCTCTACTGATTTAAGCATTCGCGATTATCACTCATATTCGAAAAACGGATTAATCAGTCAACTTACGTTAAATATAACGTATGACGTTTCAGGCATGATGTTACACCCGTGGTCGCAGACAGACGGGTGTAACGTTATGCCTGAAAGGTTTTCTTGTCACGCCACGCAAGCGGTGTGCTATCTAATATGACATTTACATACGCTACAACACGCACACTTGCACGTGCCGCACACGCATCTGGTGTGGCTTCGCCTTTATGCCCTGGCCACGACATCGGTCTAAGGCGACCGGCTTAGCGGAAAACATATGGTGCTCCCTCTCGTACCCATATCGGCATCCCGCTCCAACTCATGGATTCGCTCGCCGCTGGTCGCCTTAGACCAATGTCATGGCCCGGCCGTTATACTACCAAGGGCATAACCACAGATGTCATATATACCATAGATCAAGCAAACGTATCTACTTAGCGTGTCAAATGAACTCAGTAAAATCTACTGAGTTGTCCGTCTTTAATCGCAGCTTGGAGCTTTCGGGCGTCAAATTTTGTAAGTTGAAGTGAACAAAAACATTAATAATGCCTCCTTAAGTAATATTAATTGCAACAACACAAAAAATATGAATACCTACTCAAGGGCCTGAGACATATTTAAAATCATAGGCAAGTAACAACTTCAGTACAAAATCTGACACGCTCGGCCGCCATACAAATGAATGAACTTGTTTCTTCTATCCAAATCTAATTCTGTGGGCATAACCTCTATCACTGTCATTGTCAAAATATTTGCTAAATTAATTGATTACATACTCTTACATACTCGTATTAGCATCGTACATCGATTGTTAGCATTTGTCATTCATACTATTATGTCCATTTTGTCGAAATACGTGAATTCACACATATACTATTTATTTAATTAATTAACAGGTTTCTGTATATCTTTTATCCATTTTACAGGTAGTTAATATTTATTGATTTAATTAAATACTTTTTTGGAATAAATCATATGATAAATTACGATTTGCATTAATGGTCCCACTACTATTAATAAATAAATAATAAATAAAAAAATTTTGGACATCTTTACACAAATCGACTTAGTCCCACGGTAAGCTCAATTAAGGCTTGTGATGTGGGTACCAGGCGACGATGTATATAATAGATAGATACATATAGATACTTAAATACATAGACAGCCATGACCAAGGAACAAATATTTGTGATAAATAAATACACAAATAATGCTCTCGACGGGATTCGAACCCGGAACCTCCAGCTTCGTAGACCTGACTACGAACTATGTGGTATACTCTGTCCAACAACCTTTGGCAGTAGTAAAAGAGGGCAAATTTAAAAGACATAGGTTCATATTGTTGATCATTCATAGATAATTTTACTCATAGATAATTTTAGCATTATATAACTAACGTGAGACTCAAACATTTTAAAATATTTTCAAACCGGGTTACTCACGTATTTAAGTCGATGATTGCTCGCGTCGGGCTTTGGCTGAGGGTGCTACGGACGAGGACCCCCTTTATAGGTCGAAACATGTCGAGCAATCATCGACTTAATTGAGCGTAACCCAGTTCGATATCACTCATAGATAATTTGAATTTGTCGCCCTTTCTGGGAGCTGAAAGTAGTTACACGAAATGTAACTTCGTAGTACAAAAAATATTATGAAATTTTATTTTTATTTAAGGCTTTAATTATGTACTTTTTGCAATCGGCGCACCTCTAACTTGTTGAACTAAGTCTTATTTTGGTAAGTACATAACAAGTAATACTTATAATTTAACAAAACATTTTAAGGATGCTTATACAAAGTCTACTCCAATATCCGTTGACAAAGACATAACTATGGTAACTGGTCACCATCTGGTCGTTTGTATGCTTGTTTGCCACCATAGTGGTACAAAGTAATACTTACAAAAGTAGAAGGCCATATTATTGAAAAATACAGGG
>JALPQI010029176.1:0-11863 GCA_025490895.1 Thaumatotibia leucotreta
TGATATTTCACCAATAAGGAGTTAAAATATTTCGTACGATCACCAGGAAACTAAACATTTTTATCCCATTTTCGTTTGGCATTATTAGTCTTGGCTTTCTTCGATATGTCAATTTTTCATTAAGATTATTTGCTTTGCTTTCATTCCGAGAAATAGATTGCTTCTGACGCTGCAACCCCGAGCCAAATGGTAAACAAAGGTTTGTTTATTTGTCGACCGAAAACGACCTCGTTACGACACTTGACTGTCGTTCGTAATTGGAGCAATAACACGTCTAATAATATGCACATAATACCTACATTTCAACCCTTATAACCAAGACATAAAAGATCAAAATTATTGGTATATATTTGGAGATACTATATATATAATTTTTAATTATATCCTGACGTTTCGGGCATGACCCGTCGTGAGTCTGCCTGCGACCACGGGTGTAACGTCATGCCCGAAACGTCAGGATATAATTAAACGTAAGTTTACGCGATCAAGACCCGTTTGTCTTTAAAATATGAGTGATAATCGTGAAAGTTTAAATCACAAGCTTTGTAAACAAAGAAGCAACTATATATTGGCTGTCGACTAATAAGAAATGATCTCACTCACGCGTGGAATTGTCAAAATTAACATAGCTGTAGGCTTATGATAGTCTCTTGTACTTATATCGTTTGTTGTCGTAGTCTTCAGGTTCTAATAAGAATGCAAGTGCAAAAGTTACAAAAAACACGATAAACGACAAACGCGTGGCTACCATAAGCCATATGCATGACATTGCATCACGAACCAATCCACGCGTCTTTGTGAAAGAAACAATATAAATGTAAGAAAATAATTTCCTTTTCGCACGTGTACAGTCACGTCTAAAAGTATGTATACATAATAAGATTTGAAAAATATATAGCCACACATTTTCATCCAAAATATGTATCTATTACTGACATCAAAAAATTGTATTCATTAAACTGTTTCAGTATTATGTAATCACATAATGTTCAGAAAGTTGTATACTTAAATAAATTACATATAAATGTATCCTCCTCGTAGTCAAAAATAAGTATACATGAATTTCCTTATACATTTAACCACACTAATTTGGCAAATATTTGTATACGTCGTTTGATTCATAGATAATATTATTATTATGTAAACACGATTTGATGTTTTGACGTGTCTAAGTGTAATCGATTTTAAAATGAAGTTTCTTCCATGTGGCCAGTTACTTTCTTTTATAATATGGAACCTATCTAAAGCTACAAATAGGTAGTGGCTGTTTATGAAACTCATAAGTATTATAATTTTATATTAGTTACTAAAATTAAAACTACTATTTTATAACTGAAAGAGAGAAGAAATGTTTTGTTGATCAAGCATTATAAAGTAAATATAAATACCACTTGTAAATCTGTATTTTTTCTTATTACTTTCTTAGGGCAATTCGAAATAAAGAAGTTTGGGTTTGAAGTGCTGGTAATAAATAATAAATTCAAGATAGACAACTGTCTATCAATATGTATAATTCGATGACAATTATAAAAATATAGGTTCGGTTCTTGAAAATATAGGAGAACACGACTCTATTTTCAAGACATTAGAGTGCATGTTCAGATATTTTTGAGCACCCTGAATAATATAATATATATATTTGTGATGGCGAGAATAACATGTTAGGGACATATTTCTCCTGTTAGTTGCAAAATGCCGTTCCGATTTTGACTGAGTAGAAAAAACTTGATATTATTAAAATAAAAACAAAAAAATGCTTAGGGCACTTTTCTGTGAATGACCCTAAACTGAAATACACAATATTTACAACTGAGCTCAATCTAAAAATTTGGACTGTCAAGTGCGTCATAGAATAATCGTGAGATAGATGTATGCAGTGACAAGTCTGCACTGTTTTCGTGAATTGTCAAATCAGTTAATTATACAACTTACTATTCTATGCCAGTCAGACAAGGTTAGTTTTTGCTGTCTGAATACATATTTATGAATCAAACAGCGTATATAAATATTTGACAAATTGGTGTGGTTACATGTAAACGGAAACCATTCATGTATACTTATTTTTGACTACGAGGTGAATACATTTAAATGGATTTTATTTAAGTATGAAACTTTGTGAAGCATTTTGTGATTACATAATACTGAAATAGTTTAATGGATACATTTTTTGGTGTCTGTAATAGATACATATTCTTGATACAATGTATGACTACATGTCTATGCAACCTTGTTTTTGTATACATATTTTTAGACGTCACCCTACAGTACGACAAATCAATTTCAATTCAGTAGGCTTAGCACAGGATCAGTGCGACAATATGTCGTTCCGCACTGGGATAGACTAACCATCCCTCTTTTATTCATATAGTTGGTAAAAGATGGAAAATCTATCTCGCGTGACATACTAACATACCAATCATGTGCTAAGCGTACAGATGGCCCTCCAAAGTTTCGATCTGATGAAAAATTAACCAATTTTCGCAGTACTGTGGAAAAGCACCGTCTGTACCTACTGAAAACATATGTTTTGACATTTTTAAATATCACTGTGAGAGAGATCAGAATGAAAGAGTTTCATTAGCTGGTGGCGTATGTGTATATTGTAATATTTATAGTTATAACCGTCACCGTGCAAATTAGTTTTTAGTGAACGCGCGGCATTTCTGTAATCTTTCGGTGTAAGTACCTAAACTCAATTTGTGTGGTGTTGATTTTAACTAGATTATTTCGGCTACAGCCAGACTTATTATGCTTTTGTGAAAAATATGTTTAATCTTTGAATGTATTCGATTTAAAACATTTTGTTATTATACCAAATGTTATTAGGTAATGTTCATTTGCTTCTTTGAAAGGTACAAATCTAAATACAAAACTGATTACAAGTGTAGAGGTGCATTCAAACCAAAAGAGCATTCGCTGTTCTATCCCCCGTTCTACGAAATCAACCAATCACGTTTTGTGTAAAGATCGAATTTCGTAGAGTGGGGGGTTAGAATAGCGAATTCCCTTTTGGTTTGAATGCACCTTGGCAAGAAGAATAGGTATTCTTTTTACCATAATCTAGTTTAGCAAATTCTTATTACATTATCATCATCATCATCATGAGCCTATGATAGTCCACTGCTGGACGTAGGCCTCTCCTATTAACTATGCGTATAAAAGCATTAGAACGTAAATGCCCATAATCGCCACGCTGGTCAAGCGGATTGGCGATCGCCGTTGGAAATCGGATGTGTCCACTATGATGACGCTGCTGCCCATCATCCATTTTTTATGAAATAATGGTCAGTGACACTTCAATCCCTTAGTCGAATCTTACGACATCCACAGGAGGAATTGGGGGTGGTGACAAATGTATCCTTACTGCCGTCACCACACGGCGAACATTTAAGTACTCAATATTTTTATGCTTTCGTGTACACTTACTGAATATTTTAAGTCAACATTTTTCGTGATTTTTGGTCCTGTCTTAGATCTTTGTACCTACTGACCATCGTCAAAATACAGCCATTTTATAGCTGTGACCTAAAATACCACTTGAACCCCTCAGGCACTTTTGTCCTTTGTTCGATCGTTATAGGAAACATCTCCCCGAATAAACTAGCTTTCCTGAAATTGGGCTTTTCAAGTACCGCCTGTGTACGGAGATAAACTACATCGCGGCCCTACAACAGCTAACTACGTCGTAAAATATAACGAGCCAAGTTCTATGGTCTGTGAACGGTCGTAGAGCTGAACCAGTAGACCACAGATTATCGCAAGTACAATGGAACAATCTCGTATATTTGAGGCAAATAGAACTCACCAGATATCGGTCATTGTCATTTGGAAATACAAAAGTTGTCCCGTCAGTGATCGAAAGTTAACGTCTGTATAAACGTATTTAGATTGTCAGTAGAAAATAAATAAGTAAACATATATGGCTGACTTTTCATAGTATTTGACGTCTTTGACATGTGTGAAACACGTTTGCGTAATATATACTTCGTTTCTTTTAAGATTAGAATTATCTGTCAAACGGGTGAACAAAGAAGCAGTTGTCGTAAACCTTTCTTCTTCGATTTCGGCCGATAACACTGAATTTCTCGGAACTTATGTACATTCATATCATTTGATGTTTACCGATAGCTGAACGCATAGTTTTCACATTTATTATTAATTTGTTGGCAAAACCGTATTAAAAAAAATTAAAAGTGTTTTATAAGCAAGATGGCGGCAATTTAGAAAAAAGCTAAATATTGAAGGTTTTCGTTTAGTGTTTGGCGGTTTTTAACTACCTAAGTATTTTTTTATAAATTTGTAAATCATATCGTACCGATTTTACATTTACTGAATTTAATGAAGTTTACAGTCTAAAATTTAACAATATTTGCATATTTAATCTAGCTTACATTATGTACTCCCAGTACTTTTAAAAGTCGTGCATTTAAGGATTAAAACTATCGGTATAAAAGCGGACACGGTGTCATAAAGACTATGCAGATGACAATAGTAAGACAACCCTACCCATCGGCAACGTCGTTTAGTATTTGTCGCCATTATGGGCGGCTTTAATCTGGGACGGACGCTCTAACGTAGTTTGAATTTGGTAACTAATTAGAAAATAAAACTCAGGTGACAATGATGACATACTCTACATAGTTTTATTCACTGTCAGTGCAAGAGTCCGAGGACTCGGAACCACCAACGTAGATAATAAAATTTTCCACAGTGTAATCTATTATATTAACTAATTTAATTTAAAAAACTTATTTTCTTTTAAAATGTTGTATACCGTGCCAACGATATGCCAGCAGTCTCAGCAGTCTTTTTCACACGGTCCGATTTAGTGGGAAATTTCTTTTCTATGCCACATTACTAACACTAATTTGTAAATATTCACCACCACCCGCTTTTCACTGGCAATGGCAGTCAGAGGATTTTGCTTTTGCCATTTCTTCTTTAGAGATGAAAAAACGTTAGCCGGAACTGGCTGCGACTTCATCAATTTTAAATGTGTACCAACAAACAAAATATCTAAAGTTCTAAATAGATCAACAATTAATAACGAAATTGAATAAAAACGATAACATTAATCTTTAAGTAAGCTAACAGCAATAGAAAACACAACCGACTCAACCAACAAATCGAATAACAGATAGTGACAGTGACGTTTTAAAATTGTGTGAAAACTCTGCCTCTTTAGGTTTTTTAATGTACAACCTTTCCATGAAAAATTGCAAACGCAATTTATTTAAATTCTTATCTTTTCATCTTAGAATAAAAATTAACTAATATTATGTTTCTTATCTGTTCACAACACTGAGTAATGTATGTATTAATATAGCATGATAATTAATACGTGATATTTAATAACTCGTATTCACTGTTCGATCCGCAGAATGTGCCTGTAAAAAAACCTTATATCTCGTTCTGCATAGGTCTTTCTAATGCTAAAAAAAACGAAGTATAATTATTTTCTAGGTTTGTTTACCCTTTTTTGTTTTCTACCCATACGGGTAGAAGGGTAGAAGATCGTAACATACCTATACAGGTATGTTACGATCTTTTTAAATAGGTTTGCAGACTGGGTAACCTAATTGTACAGTTAATTGTTTTATCCTTAAATAGGACAGGAATTCCTTAACATTATGTATGTCCTAAATAAACCTAAATCTGACAATGGCCCAGAAGCGTCGGCATTAATTTAGTAGTGGACAAACTTCCATTTTAGTGATGAACGTGGACTGGTTGTATTTTACAAGATGTATCACGGTTATGTCGCACTAAAATAATGTATCATTGAACATTTTACTGATACAAAATGTTTTTTAATTTAAAAATATTAATTTAAACTGCATTCATAGATTTTGAAAAAATACATGGTTGAATTAGACCGCTACACAAGAAAAAAGCCTGTAAGGTGGAAGTACTAATACCCGATGCTGTACCAATACTCGTCAGTATAGCTTGAGTTGCCATCGATAAGATAAAATCAACTATTAGGGCATTTAAACGATGATTAATGTATGTACTTTTAGTGCTTCATATCCCAACTTTGAAATAATTAGCTTATATCTCAATTATTTGCATAATTTTAAGACAGGCTGACGTTTATTAGGACTGAGTGTTAATATTTTCAATGACCCAATATGCGACATTCAAACTTGTATTGAAGTGCCATCTATTGGGACTGCCAGCAAAAGCACCTGACGCTTACTCGTACAATGGAGTTGACTAAGAAAATTTGCAATTTTGTGAAATTTTGATATCGGCACCCTATAAAATAAATACTATTTAACAAAACTAACAAACTCCTCTCCCAAAACACATGACAATTCTTTATGTAGATTTTACATATGAGCAAAATAACGTGATGTAAATAAATATTCTCTGTTAACATGTTGCGTACTAGTACTTCCACCTTAGTAGCAGAGTTGGGCAAAGAGTAATATGATTATTTCTATAAATTACATTTGTACATATGTGTACTTTGTAATAAATATTACAAAGTACACATACAAAAGTAATCGGAAGGCGTAATCATATTACATTTCCCCAACTCTGCTTAGTAGACCTGTGTCGTAGACCGTCTACGGCGTAGTCGCAGCCACGACTTTGTTAGCGTATATCCAGTGGATCTTTTTGAATGTCGATATGGATTAAGCCAAGCCTTGAGTATTAGGCCTAAGCGTCTGCGGATTATGTACTTAGACTGCTACAGTATTTACTTTGTTGCTTAGTCTAAGTTGAATAAATAAACTATTTCTAGTTAGATTCGTAAAATTGCCTTTTAAACTCTGTTCCAAAGAGTATTATTTAAAAAATAGCCACATCCTCATAGGTCACTCTTTTTTCTGACTGCCTGTTTGTCTGTCAATCGACAAGATCCTTTTTCTCAAGTGATTAGGTGTGTAAATTATGTTGTGCATAGGTAAAGGAAGGTACTTGTATGTTTGTAACTATGTTTCGAGGTTACTGAAATTTCCAACGTAACGGTCAAAAAACGCAAGTTAATTTGCTATTGCTGTGATTTTTTGTGACCCACAAGTTTATACGTCAGAAAATGGTTAAATGTTTAAAGTTGACCTTAAAAAAAATTGTACATTTTTATAATCTATTAGTCATTTTAATTGACAGGTAGAAGTGCTGGTATCTGATATCTGTTTTTTAGGGTTCCGTAGCCAAAATGGCAAAAACGGAACCCTTATAGATTCGTCATGTCCGTCTGTCCGTCTGTCACAGCCGATTTACTCGGAAACTATAAATGCTACAGTAACGAAATTTGGTAAGGATATGTGTTGTATGAACCGCTACAGGATTATGATACTAAATAGTAAAAAAAACATTGGGGTGGGGGCCCTCCATACATGTTACTGAGGGATAGAAATTTTTTTTTAGTTGTATACACCGTGTTTCTGGTAACACTCAAAACCTCAGACACCCCAACTGATTTTTATTTTTTTAAACGTATGTATAGTATTCATTTTTTAATCTGTTGTTTATTTATTTTTTTTAATGGATTTTTGATATTCTGTATAGCTCTACTCGACTTTTAACTCTACACTCAATAAAACAATTGCTAGCTACCATCATAAACCTTGAAACTATTTATTTGTGCACATTATTGCAACGACATAAGGTTTAGCAATAGACAGCTATGTCGCTGTAAACCACTTTAAAGCTTTGTCACAGTAAACTTCAAATGGTACAGCTAAGCAAACTTAACCCAACATTCAAAATGACAAGGTTGTAATTAGGTACAAGTTCGATTTCTTATGACACTCGAGCGTTTTCAAATTAGGCCAGTTGCACCAAGGATTAAGGACTAAAGCATAGATATAGTACAATATTTATTATACAACTATCCTTATCTTGCTTGCCAATTAAATTCGGTGTCAAAAAGAGATGTACGTACGTTTTCTATTTCTGAATTACCTGTGATGTCACTGGGTTTATTTGAAAACGGTCAGTTGACATGTCGCTCCTAAGAATTAAAAAGACATAATATCTTCTAACAAAAAGTTTATAAAAAGGTCAGTTGTCAAATTTTAGAATTAAAAAGACTTGTTCTTATCAAATGTAGGTATGGAAAAAGAGTCTTTTTAGTCATGCAGAACATTTGGGAATATTTCTATCTCTTTTTACCACCAGCAGCAGTCTCTTTTTAGCAAAGTAAGTTATAAAGAGACTGCCGCTTGTAAATTATTGCTGTATAAAACCGGACCCTGATTATGACACTATCCATTATGACTGCTTGCTTATGCTGATACTTCACATGTATTTGCGTTTTGCCTCTTGCTCCCATTAGTACCTATACAGGTGGAAGCGAGAGTCATAATGCAATACGCCAACTGGAGTGCCTCCTACACAAAGTGCGAAATATTCCCTAATAGTGTTGTACGGTGTATCTGTGGCAAGAGGAATATGTTAACATTATATCTGTAAAAAATCGACTGTTTAGCTATCACAGCTCATAAAATAACAACCTGGCTACAGACAAGCGGACACACAGACGGGCGGACAGAACGTGAAGTATAAAGGCCCTTCTCCACAGTTGCCGAACATGGGCGATCGTATGGGACGCCACTTTAGAACTTGTATAGCTGCGTCCGTATGATCTCCTATGTTCGGCCAATGTTGTGAAGGGCTGAAGGGCCGTGTCTCTCTTTTTTTACATGAGAGTGTATCTTTTTTTCGTGTTTATAGCCGGTTAGTTCATTGCTTAGTAGCTTGCGGTGAGACCAGTGTCTAAGAGCTCGTTCCCACTATGTTGGATCTGGGCCGATTTTTATTCGGCCCAGATCGGTGGCAGAACATTTTATACTTATGCTGTTCACAGTCGTCCAACAACGATTTTGTGTCGGAGTCGATATAAAATGTCGTCCGTTTTGCCAGGCCTCCGCCCGCGCCGCACCCCCTCAGACGCCCGCGCATCGCTGCCACCAATTGAACAGTACGCCGATTTTTAATGGGGTGTCCCATTAAAATTCGGCCCGACAACCTACATAGTGGGAACAGTGACGCCGACACACGATTGAATTGAAAATCGGCCCGACAGTCGACATAGTGGGAACGAGCTCTTCAGGCACTAGTCTCACCGCGAGCGAGGCAACTATGAACTATTGCAGCGGCGAACTATCATGCGAGTAGGATCGCCATGTCTCTTTTATTTACACGGGATCTTTTCTTCGTTTTTATACGTAGGTATTTTATACCACACGAACGACCGAATGCTCGTAACCGTTATAATGGCGGGACCAGATCCTGAATTCGATCGATCCATATTGCATTATTTAGTACTGAATTAGTACTACTTGGTACCTGTTGTAAAAAACGACTACCTCTTCAATTTCAAAGTTATATTCAATTAGTCAACGAGTGATGATGGGCAGCAGCGTCATCATAGTGGACACATTACTGCGATCGCCAATCCGCTTGCCCAGCGTGGCGATTATGGGCATTTACCTCCTAATGCGTCTATACGCATAGTTAATAGGAGAGGCCTACGTCCAGCAATGGACTATCATAGGCTGATGATGTATGTATTCAATTAGTCTGGTCCCGCCATTATAACGTTATACTTAATGGCGGAACCAGGTCCTGAATTCTGTCGATTTATATTGCATTCTTTAGTACTGAATTGGTACTATTTGCTACCTTTTGTAAAAAAATAGTACGCTCATTACAAAAGCTAGCTAATTTAGTACTAAATAATGCAATATGAATCGATCGAATTCAGGATCTGGTCCCGCCATTATAACGGTTACGAATGCTCTCTCAGATTCAGAAATGTTTAAGTATAACTATGTAAGTTGGTGAGTTTACGCAAGAAAATAAAACAAAACTCTTTCAATGTATAGATATTTACATATGTAATGACCAATTATGTACATAAAAATTATTAAAAAAAACTTATTAACAATTTTATTTACAAGTTATGTTGTTCGCGGATGTTTAAGAGCTGTTAAAAATGTCTCCCGCCTTGGCGACGGCAGAGCAATGCTCGTTTCCGCAAATTGTTTCTGAGTGACTGCAGCACTTCAGGAGTATTTTTAACCGTCTCAAAAGAGGCAATAATTTTGTTTCGTAGTTCGTCAATATTCGTCGGTCCTGGTCCGTCATCGTACACCAACGTTTTAATTTTACTCCACAAAAAAAAGTCTAGTGGAGTTAAATCCGGTGATCTGGCTGGCCATTGCACTGGGCCTCCACGTCCGATCCAATGCCGCCCGTAAATATTGTCCAGATGTCTCCTGACGTTTATCTGGAAGTGTGCAGGAGCACCATCATGCTGGTAATACATTTGACGTACAAACTGCAAGGGAACGTCTTCAAGCAAGTCATTGAGGGTCGTCATCAGAAAATTCAGGTAAATTTCTCCGTTCAGACGGGGCAAAAATACGGGACCGAGAATGTATGGCCCTATTATTCCCGCCCATACGTTTAAAGAAAATCTATGTTGAAAGGCATTTTCTTCGGCTAAATGAGGATTCTCGTGTGCCCACATATGCCTATTATGCTGGTTGAAAAGGCCTTGCCTAGTGAAGGTGCACTCATCGGTCCACAGGATATTTCTATTCCAGTCTTCCAGGAACCAATCGCAAAACTCAACACGGGGCACATAATCTAGGGGGTTGAGCTCCTGACATAGACGATAGTGAAAAGGGTGTTGCTGGTCGTCTCTCAAAATTCTCCAAATCTGCTTATGATCACAGTTAAACCGACGACCAGCTTGTCGTGTGCTAGCCGTCGGATTAACGCGAAAATACTCCAAGACGGCCTCCTCGAAATCAGGGTTCATTTCGTCATGCCTTTCTCTGGCCATTGGTGGTCGAAAAGAACCGTAGTCCCGAAGCCTTTGAGTAGCTGCGGCCATGGTGGCATTCGATACGGCGACACCAAACTCCTCGTAATAAGTCCTAACCGCTAAATTTACATTGTCATTGCAGCGTGCTAGCGTTCTTACTATTTCACAATATTGAACGTTCGTGAATCTAAACGCCATGATAATTAGTTATATCAACGGAATTAACATACAAATTAAATTGACAAACAACGTCAAACTCGTAGCGGAAAAAATAATCGACCAGGTAACCAGCCATTATTACCAAAATACCCCTAAATACTGAAAAAGGTATACAACCTTCAGCAATGCGATATGCACAATGTTGTATTACGAATATGTAGACTGGGCACGTAAAAAATAACTAAAAATGCAAATAAAAATAAAAATATTACCCCCAACAAGATATAGCTCAATCGATTCTACTCTCGATTCTGTACAAACGGTTTTCTGGTTTTTGGTGTTAAGTGAAACACGGTGTATAAGCGTGTGGTGTATTAATAGAAAGGTATTTGAAAATGATATGAAGGTTTATTAATCTCAATTTTATTTAAGCAAATCGTTTTCGAGATATCAGCTTTCAAAGTCTGAAAAATGTGCCCATCCCTCTATTTTTTAAACTACGCGATATAAAATTAAAATATATATATATGTTATGCACATTAATAAACTACATCAACGATTTTTAGTTTGATTAAATTATCTCCTATAGTTTTTGAGGTAGGTTGATTTAACTGTATTTTTTAATAATTAATTGATAATGGTACGGGACCCTTTGCGCGCGAGTCCGACTCGCATTTCGCCGATTTTTTTTATGTATTTTACTCATAGTGTTAAAATTGCGACTGGACTGGCCACGTCCCCCGTATGCCAAGTGAGCTGTTGGCCAAGATTGCCACAGAGCCAACCCAACATCTCGACGCAGAGAGCCGTCAGACCTGGATGCTTAGCCAAGTTGCCAATCGCTAGCGCTTGCTAGCGCATCGTAGTTTTCCCTCTCTGTCACTCCTTCATATTAGTGCGACAAAGAGGGAAAAC
>JALPQI010029179.1:0-11708 GCA_025490895.1 Thaumatotibia leucotreta
CTTCGGCTTTTCACGGAAACATCCGAATTCATATTGCTGTCACAATGAACTTCAGTATATATTGCACTGAAGCTATATTTGCCGCAAAACTAACTGGCGACTGAGGGCATACTGCTACATCTCTCACTCCTACCTGGTGCTAACAAGTGTAAAGCAAATAGTTTTGCGGCAAGTATAATTGAGACAGGGAGATTAATTCGAAGAGAAAGGATTTTGCATTACATCTGTACATTGCGTATCGAGTAAAACCTAACGTATCCTTTATTGTCCAACTCATGATACGGCTACAGGAAGAAAATGAAGAACACGTACGTCAACTAGTGAGATCTACATTTACAACGAATTAACAAATATAACTAAAAGGATACTTAAAATAATCATGTGACGTTCCCATGAAAAATGGACCGTGCGTTGCCTACGGAAGTTTTTAATGGTAAATGGCCTCTACACTATGGATCGACACATTGTAATAACTAAATACCTAATAACTAAAATGTATGAAAAAACAACCGCCGTGTAAAGCCCTTTCATCCTTAAGGCTGCGTTTCCACCTATTAATGACTCGAGCGAGGTGTCATTTGTATGGAAACATCCTCGCACATCTCTGGTGGAAACGCAGCCTAAATGTCTCATTTAGTAAACAACTTTCTAACCTACAAACTCACTTTTTTGCTGCAAAACTTTAATATTTGAGTATTTCTTTTTAATTTGTCTATTTTCATAATTCTGAATTTATGGTTAAATGTTAGGTTACTTCTCTTTTGATACCAAACGAAAGAAATGTCTCAATTTTTCCATACATTTTCCAGGTTCCCTTTTTTGTTACTGCTTACTCCTTTTTGTATGGAAAATGGTAACAAGATAAAGAAAAATCCAAGGGACATTTTTTCCCATTCGGTTCGAAATAGCTCGTGATTCTGAGTAGAAATAACACAAATGAATATTGAGTAAATTATTTACCCATCAATTCAAAGCAAAGCTATGAAAATGGACAAACTGAAAAGAAATGGTCGTTTAATTAACCGCAGACAATATTTTAGGCACACATACACTTTGCGTATGGAATTGAATAACATAGAAGTTAATAGCAGTAAATGTACACTTTTAGGTTAGAACTAAATGAATCAACTAAAGACTGAACAGGCTTCAATTTTTGTAGGACTTTGTATTGAAGGGCGCTTTATACGACTCAGACTCGCATCCAGGATTTTTAGTTAATTCATTTAAAAATCAGATTTCATTATTATATAAGTAACAAACGTTTTACAAAATATCGTCGAATTCATTTAACTTTTACTTTACACTTCTGTTAGAAGCTATCCGCTCTTTTAAGTGATAACAAATTAAGTTAGACCATTTCTCGACGCTGCACTTAGTACGCGACATGGGCGCTTTATGTCAAAGCTAAAATGGTTAAATGCCAACAATTAAGAGTACACTCCCTTTATTTTTTTAACATAGGTATTTATTGATGCCTAATAGAAGAATTCCGTACATGCCGTTACCGGCATAAAAATGGTAACGGAATGAAAAAATATTCGGAAGCTTTTTTCTACTAGGATCGAAAAAGCCATCTTATTAGAAATCATACAAAAATGTTTAGGGGACTATTTTAAATAAAATGACTACTTTAATCATAAAGTTTCTATGTCGAATACTAGTGCAATGTCGAAAAACTGGTTGTTAATTTAAACATAGAGAAATAACAAATCATATAGTGCTCAAATCATACATGACAATTCGATTTATTAGATAATTAGGTAAGTTGTGAGGAAAGTATGGTAAAACATATTGATAACTTTAAATTCAAATCATAACATTATGAGCTTATAATTTATCAATAATGAGTTATCATAGGTAAAGCTATCTTTGAACAGTCAAAGACGAAATAAGGTGTACACAAAAATGTTCAAAAATATGTCCCAGTGCACTCTAATTCTGTGTAATAATAATAAGAACGTCGTAACATATTTATGAGCGGATTCTTTCGATACTTATTTTTGCACTTGACTGAACATATAATCATTATATTTTCGGTCATGTTCATGTACGACCTGAACAATCTATAATTTGCACTAATCTGATTCAACTTATAAAATAACTTGACTAAATATATGTATAAACTGAAAAACATCATTTAGACTGGTGACTACTCGTCAATCATTCGATTGATTTGTTTTTATTAACAAATTATGCATGATTATATACTTTTAGACCTAGTACGGTGTACAGTCGCAACCAGCGATACGTACTGAGATGGCGACTATAGGTACATACACAAATTCATTTAATAGGTATATATAAGAGGAGCGTCCAGGAATTGTAAAGCCGGTTTTATTAAACACCAGTATATAAATTGCCAAATTATTACCACTAAAATAAATCATATAGGTAAGAGATATTGTCATTCCGCAATTACCTTTTCCGCTATGCCGACAGTTGCCATCAGATATATTGGAGTGGTGAGGTTTAAACCGGTAATGAGTTATTTACCGGTTAGTAGCCACTCGCTTGCTTTGAGATTTCTGTTGATGTATATCCCCTTGTAAAATAGGAGCACAGATCGTAGCCATAGATACTGGCGATTTATGCGTGTAAATACTAAGGAAATTATGGCGATGTATAAATACTACTTGTATAATTCATCCCAATATCATTTTGACATATTGTAAAAATCTTGACATTATGTTAGACAGAATATATAAATGTTGGGGTATAAAAATGACGCAAATTGTCTTCCTTTCGTCCATTCTGTGAGTGTAGACATTTCTAACCAATCATTATAGTCATTTTTATGTTTTGACTTTATTATTTGTAAATATTTTGAAGTACTTGCTTTGTAATACTTAGTCGTATTTTTTTTAATGTTGACATTTTTATACGTCGTCATATTATTTACGCATAGTTAATTGAGGCATAATCGAAAGCGAGTGTCTGTTTTAATTGGTTAATAATTTAAAACCGGTAGTCATAACACCGGTTACGATCCCTGGGCGGCTCTACTCGTACATAAATCAGCACAATATACGCGAGTTTCTTTTCCTAGAAACGACCCCTTCGTAATATAATTAACTAATACATTTTACTAGATGTCAATAGGACGACCGTACGAACAGCCGCAACACGTATCTAAAATAAAAAGAGAAAATTAAGGGTCAATGAAAAAGTGGTTAAATCGACTTTTTTGTTAGTCAAATTTCAAATAATCCGATTTCAAGTATCAAAAAACTTTATTCAAATATATTTTTGAATATATCGTCGGTTTATAACCAAAACTCACAAAAAAAAAACTGTCACCTGTCACTACTCTTAGCAACGTCGTATGTCAGTATCGAATCGAAACTGAGATACTTACGAGCTTTATTTCAAGTAGGTTTGAGAATATTGTAAAGGTGCATTCAAAATTTCAAACCAAACGAGCATACGCTATTCTAACCCCCTACTCTATGAAATTCGACCGTTACACAAAACATGATTCGTTGATTTCGTAGAGTGGGGGATAGAATAGCGAATGCTCGTTTGTTCTGAATGCACCTCAAGTTGTCAACAAATAATAGTTTCGAATGAAGCACAGGAAAAAAAATGCTATAATAAAGATGGACTAATTTAAGAGTTTAGTTTCAAAGATTTGTCAACTTTTGTGGCTGGTATGACCCAGACACTAGGGCTACACACACTCACCGCTAGGGCTGCAGGAACGGGTGTCGGAGCGCCTCCGCGGCGGTGATGCGAGCCCGCGGGTCGGGCTCCAGCAAGCGCGCATCTACATAACTCACCGCTAGGGCTGCAGGAACGGGTGTCGGAGCGCCTCCGCGGCGGTGATGCGAGCCCGCGGGTCGGGCTCCAGCAAGCGCGCATCTACATAACTCACCGCTAGGGCTGCAGGAACGGGTGTCGGAGCGCCTCCGCGGCGGTGATGCGAGCCCGCGGGTCGGGCTCCAGCAAGCGCGCCGCGAGCCCGAAGGCCGAGTCCGGGAACCCGCATATCGTGCGGGTCGGGTCGTGTATGTGGGCCTGTCGAGATAACACTATTGTAACTTCATTTTGTTTTTATTTAAGATAATGTATAATACAGGTATTTTAGGGAATTAACTGCGACCATATATAACATGGACGTCTAACGCCAGCTCAAAAATGCCCCCAAAATCAATTGTTCAATTGTGCCGAGATGGGCAGGACATAGCGCTTTTCTTAACACCGCTTATATTTCGGCGCAACATCTTTGACAAATGGTTATAGAATATAGCCAATCAAAAGTTTGATGGACCAATCACAACTATTTTTAAATGGCGGTTTAAGTTTTTATAGGTTGACATTGAAATTCATTGCCGTGATGCATTAAAGAAGGGGTGACATTTGTCAACTAAAATTCAGGACCATTTTTGAAAGGCAATTTACTATGGCGTGCGGCTTCCATGTTTTATTTGTACGTAGGGAATTAAACAATTTATGTTCAAAATAAAGCTCTATAATCAAGGTGTGACTTACAGCCGTCAACTGCATACTAGTACTTGGCCAGCGATGAACGTGAAACGGAGCTATTAATGAGTCCGTTCCGCTCGCAGTGGAAGGCGGGCATAATGGTCATTTAGAAGTGTTGCTGTTTGTACATGAAACTTACTAGATTGACATCTTTAAAAGTATATTCTTCATCTCAACTAGTGTCGGTTATGTGAGACTATTTTCATGTATCGGGCCGGATACTTTTGGACCACTGGACTGGACTTTTTTTCTATTCCATTCTATCAGCAGGCTTAGCCCATGATTAATGCGACAGTTGCTGCGACATACGTACCAATCCTGTGCTAAGCATCAAGGCTCGGAACCGGCTTTTTTCGAGAACCTCGAAATAGCCCAATATTTAAAATGTTTTTCAACACACTTGCTCGTAACGTAGGTATTATTGAACCGCTATTAGGCTCATAATCCAAGATATTAAACACGCGTGCTTTTTCATTACGTTGTTGTTCTAGTGATAGTGCGGTAATATCATAACCCGACCAAGTATGTTTGCAAACATTTGCAAGTATTATGTCATGTAGATGAAGCATTCGAATTTAGCCAGGTTATGTTTATTTTTTAAATTGACCAAGGAGTTGACATGTGGCAGAAATAGCGGAATCCAGAATATTACTTCAAAATACTATAAATTTCGTAAACAAATAAATAAAATATTTAAATTTTGCATCCAAATTATCAAGTAATTAATTATTTTAAATGTAAAGTTATCGTATTTTTATTTTATGATAATCTTAATGATTCGCAGTTTTTTTTATATTGGCTGTTTGTCGACAGGATTGCTGCCTTACAAATTTGCTCGCGTTTAAAAATTCCTTAGGTATGCGCGCGCCGTTTTAAAGTTACCGTTGTATTTGTTATTCGGATTGGAGTGAATTTCAAATGTTTGTTGCATTTATTTTGTTGTGTTTACTGTTATTACTTTTTCAACACACTTGCTCGTAACGTAGGTATTATTGAACCGCTATTAGGCTCATAATCCAAGATATTAAACACGCGTGCTTTTTCATTACGTTATTGTTCTAGTGCGGTAATAACATAACCCGACCAAGTATGTTTGCAGACATTTGCAAGCATTATGTCGTGTAGGTGAAGCATTCGAATTTAGTCAGGTTATGTTTATTTTTTAAATTGACCAAAGAGTTGACATGTGGCAGAAATAGCGGAATCCAGAATATTATTTCAAAATACTGTAAATTTTCGCAAATAAATAAATAAAATATTTAAATTGTGCACCCAAATTACCAAGTAATTATATTAAATGTAAATTTATCGTAGTTTTATTTTATGATATCGTTATTGATTCGCAGTTTTTTTTTATATTGGCTGTTTGTCCTTAGGATCGCTGCCTTACAAATTTGCGCGCGTTTAAAAATTCCTTAGATATGCGCGCGCCGTTTTAAAGTTCGTATTTATTTTGTTATTCGGAGTGGAGTGAATTTCAAATGTTTGTTGCGTTTATAAAATGTTGATGTGTTTACTGTTATTAGCATTACTTTTGTGTGAATTGTGAACCAAGTAATGAACAAGAATAAAATGAAAAGGTTAAACGTAACTTTGGGATAGTACCTAACCTACTAAGTAAGTAGGTAGTAATTACCTAGCAACAAAGGTTAGTAAAAGTGTTACTAAAAGTTGGTTATTCCTCGCAAGTGTGTTGAAAAACGTCGTATGAAACTCGTGTGCATTGATCATTATACTCTCTGCTATCATATGCGCGCTCGCTTGCAGCTCGCGCGCACAATACCGCCTCGAGTATAATGATCAACTTAGCACACTTGTATCATAATGTACTATTATGTGAATTGTGAATTTCAAGTAATGAACAAGAATAAAATAAAAAGGTTAAACGTAACTTTGGGATAGTACTTAAGTAAGTATTAGCTAGCAACAAAGGTTAGTAAAAGTGTTACTAAAAGTCTGTTATTCCTCGCAAGTGTGTTGAAAAACGTCGTATGAAACTCGTCTGCATCGATCATTATACTCTCTGCTATCTTATGCGCGCTCGCTTGCAGCTCGCACGCACAATACCGCCTCGTGTATAATGATCAACTTAGCACACTTGTATCATAATGTACTATTATATTCTTTATGTAGTACTCAAAATGTTATGAAATTACCAATGTCATATTTTTAAATTACTCCATTAACAAGTAATTTATATACGGTGTTACGCGAGCATTGCGAAAGATTTTAACTATGCATTCTAGACATCAAAATAAACAAAAAATATTATGAGACCGAATGTCAATTCCATAAAAAAAACGATTTGAATACTTTTTAACATTTCCAGTACTTTTTATCATAACAACAATTTGTTTAAATTATTTATTTCAATTGTTTTTTTTAGGTAGAGGTTATTTCGTCAAGTCTATTCGTATTTTTTGATTGTCAGGCAAAAGGTGTGGTAATATTAGAACACATTGTGGTAGCATTGTAATCCAAAAGAAGTTAAATGACAAGTTACGTCGAAAAAAGGTGAAACCGAGCCGAATCCAGGAAATTTTATATAACATTAAAGACTCTAAATATGGTCAGGAATCCAGCATTAAAATCTTTCGGAATGCTGACGTAACACCGTGTATACCGAAGAACGCAATTCGAACATACAGTATACCCTACAGCCTACAGTTACAGGGTAGCCTATAAGTGACAGTACCGGGGTATCCTCGCGGCACACGCAGCCCCGGAGGCGGCACTCGGGGCAGGCGGGGGCGGCCGCGGGCGGGGGGCCGCGGAGGTGCGCCGACAGCTTGCGGAGGCAGAAGCCTACAGTTACAGGGTAGCCTATAAGTGACAGTACCGGGGTATCCTCGCGGCACACGCAGCCCCGGAGGCGGCACTCGGGGCAGGCGGGGGCGGCCGCGGGCGGGGGGCCGCGGAGGTGCGCCGACAGCTTGCGGAGGCAGAAGCCTACAGTTACAGGGTAGCCTATAAGTGACAGTACCGGGGTATCCTCGCGGCACACGCAGCCCCGGAGGCGGCACTCGGGGCAGGCGGGGGCGGCCGCGGGCGGGGGGCCGCGGAGGTGCGCCGACAGCTTGCGGAGGCAGAAGCCTACAGTTACAGGGTAGCCTATAAGTGACAGTACCGGGGTATCCTCGCGGCACACGCAGCCCCGGAGGCGGCACTCGGGGCAGGCGGGGGCGGCCGCGGGCGGGGGGCCGCGGAGGTGCGCCGACAGCTTGCGGAGGCAGAAGCCTACAGTTACAGGGTAGCCTATAAGTGACAGTACCGGGGTATCCTCGCGGCACACGCAGCCCCGGAGGCGGCACTCGGGGCAGGCGGGGGCGGCCGCGGGCGGGGGGCCGCGGAGGTGCGCCGACAGCTTGCGGAGGCAGAAGCCGCGGCGGCGGCGGGACGATACTAGACTGCAGCCTGATGATAAAACATTCACATAATTTATACTATGCGGGACCATAATTTATACTATCAAAGACCCCTGACATACGATACATTACCTAGCGCAGCGGCGGCCCGCTGTAACGCCGCCGTGCCCAGTAGTTCAGTGATCTCGGCGAGCGCGGTCAGGTCGTCCGTGGCCCGGAAGAAGGGGTAGCGGCCGGACAGCACGCTGGCTAGGACTACGCCCGCCGCCCACATGTCTACAGCGGTGCCTTGGTGCGGGTACTTGAAGAACACCTGGGAAATGTCAATTGTTATATTAATGACATTTATAGGTTAAACTTTATAATCATTTTATTTTTAAAGTTATTTAGTTTGCCATCTTTATTATCATAAACGTGTTTATTATCACTAAACATTGCTTTCGAGAAAGAACTAGTTAAACTTTTTTCAGTTTGATATTACAAAAACAGTATTTGTACTATTTAAACTCTAACCAACCCGCACGGGGCATTTTTTTGTAACATAGGTATATTTTATATGATTTCTACTCAGAATCGTGAGCCCTTTCGATTCTAATAATAGGAGAACACTTTCCATTCCGCCATACAAAATCAAAGAAAAATGGGATCCGTTCAGGATAGAAACAGCTCGCGATCCTGAGTGGGAATCGAATTGAAAAAATGACACATAATACAAACAATTAACAAAAAAAGTGAGCATAAGTGTGCACTAACAACTATGGATCTTGTAATCTGAAATAAAATAGTACATTACGACACGATGCTGATGTTTTAAAGCACGACCGATAGGGAGTGTTTTAAATCGACACGAGTTACGACGATTTTTAGTACAGATGGCCCTCCGAAGTTTTGGACCTGACGTAAAATGACACCGAGACCTAAAAAAGGCACCGTCTGTACTATCTTATCTTATCTTATCTTTTGTGTAATCGCCCCCTGTTTCGCCTACCCCAGGGATTGTTCTATCAACTCAATATGTTTGAGGATGGACCCTAGCATAACTAGTTCCGAAGTCTTTCATCCTTTGTCTGGCGAGGGCATGACATTCGCACATCAAGTGTTTCATTGTCTCTTCTTCGCCACACATTCTACAGTCTATGCTGTCAGACAGACCCATTTTGGCCAAGAGAGTGAACACCGTCTGTACTAAAAAATAAATAAAAATTGGCAAAGCACTTGGGCCCACCTCTGGCGGGCGGAAGCCCTGCGTGCCGGCGCGGTTGGCGCGCGGCGGCGCCCACGCGGCGCACTCGCCGCACACGCCGCCCAGGCCGGCGCACGCGCACCGCGGCGGCGGCGGCGCGGGGAGCGGGGCGCCCGCCCGCCGGACGGAGAGGTCGAGCGCCATGCGTTTGGGGCCCGGGAGGAGGGAGTCCTGGAATTATATGTCGTGGTTTTATGCTGGAATTACAGAATATAGTGCCGCCATCTTGGATTAACAATTCAATGAGGGTTTTCGATAATTTTTCTGCTAATGCGTCTATACGCATAGTTAATAGGAGAGGCCTACGTCCAGCAGTGGACTATCATAGGATGATGATGATAGTAAAAATGTCTCATCATCATCATCATATCAGCCGAAAGACGTCCACTGCTGAACGTAGGCCTCCCCCAAAGATTGCCACAATGACCGGTCCTGCGCCACCCGCATCCAGCGGACTCCTGCGACCTTCACCAGGTGTCGGCACTTCGGCACGTGCACACGTGCGTAAAAAAGATTAGTCATGGTAAAAATGTCGAAGCATGGCAAAAATGTCTAGGTATGATAAAAATGTCTAAGCATGGTAAAAATGTCTAGGCATGGTAAAAATGTCTAAGCATGGTAAAATGTCTAGGCATGGTAAAATTGTCCAAGCATTGTAAGAATGTGTAGTCATGGTAAAAATGTCTAAGCATGGTAAAAATGTCTAAGCATGGTAAAAATGTGTAGTCATGGTAAATGGTAAAAATGTCTAGGTATATTAGAAATTACTGCTTATAATGTAAATGTCTATGTATACACAGCGACTTTACCATGTACAGTTCCCAATTGGCCACACAGGATCTATATCAAAGTGACTTTATAATCAGATCGTAAGAAATATTTTACTGCCATTTTGATATGGCGCTAGGCCTAGCGTTCCAATTGGTTGTACAGTAATTGAAATATTAAATTTAAATACAACTTTCGTTTGTATGGATAACCGTCTTTCCATACGGAAAGACCTTCCATGATTTTATTATTTTTTTATGCTTCCTGCGTTTTACGGTGTCAGGTTCAAAATTATCAAAAGCGCATATTCTTTTGCAATATAGTTATGATAATGATAATTTTGATACTGATTGTCCTTATACTGAGAGGCATTAATGTAAATGGTTGTCAAACGAAATTAACGGGTTGACTGATACAGTCGCAATGGCATTAGAGTGCATGCTCAGATATTATTGAGCACCGCGGCCGCTACCATTCATCTCATGACGATTGTACTTCAAGAGAGGAACTTGAAACTTAAAATTTATGGAAGCGACCATCTATTCAACATATAGTTTCAAATTAATTGAAAGTCGGTTCTGTACTACTACTACGGTAATATTATCCGGCATGCTTGTAGGTCAGTTCGTATTTAAGCTTCATTATTGCCTCTCATCGCGACCTTGCCAATTCAGAAAAACGTTGCGGGTACTTATTCTTATGGTTCTTCGAAGAAAGAGTGGTATCTACGCTATGTCTGTCTCGCTTTCCTGCATATTTATTACTTTAGATGTAAATGCCATACAATTAATGTAATTTATATTTAAACTTTCGTTTGGCAGTTATTAAACGGAACCGGATTTGTTACAGGACCATTTTAATAATAATTATTGTAATGCTATTAATTATTATAATGTAATTGTTTGTGTCGTCCGTTCGTCATTTCGTGTATTCAATAATAAGTCGCGATTTTACCTCTGTAGGAATTCCGGTTTCGTACGAAGTATTTTTATTCTTAAATGTATAGTATTTCATAAGTAGGTGTTATTTTAAATGTTTGTCGACTTTTTGTCGCGCGCTGACAATGCCTCGGCTTGAATAAAACGCCATTTTCTTTGGTTATATGTAAAACTTGTATTTTATTGTTTGAAAACCCCCATTTGTTTTTTTTACTGAAGTCTAAACCTAATTTTAAAGAAACGGGATTTTTCCCGGAAATTTCCAACGCTAAGGAGTGAAATTCTGAAAAATAAAAAGTATAGAAAATAAAATAGTTTTTTTTTTGTTTAAGGAGACCTTTTGAAGGCCTTGGGGCAGCTTGAGGTCAAATAGGAGAGAGATAATATAAATAGTACATTTCCTAACTAGTTTTGCACGTGTAAGGGACGATTTTTTTCATAACAAGTGCGTCAAAAAGAGAAATTACCGCGCGCGAATGGTGCGCTAAGTTCGTTTTTGCGCACTAGTTAGGAAAAGGTTATTTATATTGGTTACAATAAAAAAGAATCCATTGGAATCAAAACTTTCCTTTAATCAGTAACAACAGTTCAACTAAACATAACATAAGGCACCTCGCTCTGGTATATCGAAAGACACGCAGCCATACGTTAGAAAGAAACCTTATATGAGAACTTAAAAAAATAATGCATGAATCCTCTTTCTAGCGTCTGACCGCGTGTCCTTCCCTTTATTATTTAGAATCACAGGATTATATCATTGTCCTTAATTGTAGCAAGTGGTGCCGTGACCAGGATGCCCACTGGACACTGTCCTATTAGCTGATATAGAGTGTCAAACATTATGGACGCGACTTACATATATTTATATGTTATTTAGCTAGCGGTTACATAATTATTTGTTCTTAATATTTC
>JALPQI010029180.1:0-11064 GCA_025490895.1 Thaumatotibia leucotreta
CTATAGCCAATGAAAACTTTGATGGACCAATCACAACAAATTTTAAATGACGGTTCAAGTTTTTATAGGTTGATATTGCAATTCATTACCATGACACTTGTCAACTAAAATTCAGGGCCGTTTTTCAAAGGCAATTAAGTATGGCGTGCGGCTTCCATGATTTATTTGTTTGTAGTTATTCATATTTATGCTCCCTGTGAATCGCTATGTACCTTCTAATAGCGAAATGAAGACCTATTGTTTGCTTCTAGTTTCATATTTCATCTTACACGCGTTAATTAATTAAACCGTGTACACGGTAACCAGGTTTCCTAATAGTGAAATATTTCTAATGATTTCCGTATTGTTTTCTAGGAAATGAAATGTATACAGTGTAATATGGACGGATTTTAATTTTGTTGTAGTTTTTTAAATTTTTCCAAATTCTGACTTCTTTCCTAAAAATAAAAAAAAATCCATTGAGTTACTATTACTACTATTAGACCGTAACACAGTGGAAAACAAAAAAAAATATGGGATTCTCGGGACACTTTTTTCTGCTAATGAGGATCGAAAGAGCTCGTGATTCTGAATAGAAAAAATATGAGAATATCCAAATTTGTTTTTTTTTAACTAAAAATAAAAATCCTCCAATATTGATATACCTAAATATATATTATATCTGTATAAAAATATTACATTGTACAAAAAAAACTTTTCCTGTAGTAAATTAAAGTGTGTTTGAATCCACTTGAAATCTTCATTCTGTTGGTCGATTACAGATATTCTGCTGCTAGATTAATTCTTTGCCATCCCTTAAGTAGCAGGTCAAGTAAATTTTATTCATTACCTTAACAATTTAACAATTACTTCGATCAGCGTTAGTTTAAAACTTTTCACGTATACTATTGGGTACAACTAGCAGTGTACAGTCGAGGAATTTAATTTCCTACCCATTTCGTACCTTGTCACAGTGACAATCAATATGAAAGCTGCTAGGACTGTCATATTATAGCTACTATGACAAGGTACGAAATGGGTAGGAAATTAAATTCCTCGACCGTACAAGTTGCAGAACATTCTCAAAATTGCGAGAATATACTCGGGAATTTCCGAGAATTTTCATGAGAATTTAAGAGTAAGTTCCCATTGAGAATGTTTCCATGAGAACTTAAAAAAAGTGTTATGAATAATATTGTATTTCACAATTGAGTAAACAAGACATAAAATATATCTTAAAAGGCATATGTACAACGGTTTTGGCATGATTATCTAATCGTGCTTATTAAATTTAAATTTCCGAGAACACTCTCTGTAGAAGTTTCACAACTTATGAAACTTCTCCTCTCGGTACATTGCAAAGTACAACGATACCAGTATGTATGCAGTAGCTCTACCATGAAATTAACGTAGTAATTCGATAGGTAACTTAATTTCTATCCATGGATCATGCTCACATGTTCACATTGTTATGAGTAAGATGAATAGAAAGTTTAATATGCCGCTATCGCGCTAATTGTAAAATCAAAACGGTATTATAAGCTGACAGCTGTCATGTTAATGTTAATCACCAGTGATCGGTTTTTTGGATTCTCCCGGCGGGTCTCCTATTGTAACTTGAAAAATAAACTTTAATATTATTGCCATGTTTCTGTTTCATAAAATATGTTCTTGTGTGTATACAGTAGTGTTAAATAAAATTCTATAAACACGCTCGTTATTTTTTTATACGTGCAATCCCGCTGGGGGAATCCAAAAAACCGATCACTGTTAATCACCTACAGGCTATTGGAGAGTAAAAGTTAATAACCACAATACGTAATTGAAACCTTTGAACTCGGTGTAAAAACTGGTAGCCTGTTGCCGGAACTAATATAAAGGAGCAATTTCGTGAAAAAATACTCGTCTTTTCCTAGTATTGGCAGAGCCAAAGACACCGCAGGAGGCAATTAACTTTCCTCCCCAGCGCTTGTCCCAGATAGCAATGTTATACTACATTTTTAGGGTTCCGTAGCCAAAATGGCAAAAACGGAACCTTTATAGTTTCGCCATGTCCGTCTTTCCGCAGCATAGCTCAGTGGCCGTTGATACTAGTAATCTGTAATTTGGTACAGGTATACATATTAATCATGTCAACAAAGTGGTGCAATAAAAACTAGAAAACATTTTTTTTTCGGGTACCTCCCCAACGACCCCAACTGATGAAGGGGGGGTTATTTTTTTTATTTGCTGTAATCCTATAGTGCGGGGTATCATTGAATAGGTCTTTTAAAAGGAATAAGGGTCTTAAAAGAAAGTTTTTTTTTCTAAAGTCCATATTTTCGGAGATAATCACTTCAGAAGAAAAAAATTGTGGGGGACGCATTTCCCTCTAACTTTTGATCCGTAGCGTAGGTCCAAAAAATATAAAACAAAATCATGAATAGTGGGCTTATAGAATGCTTTAATATAAAAATATTTGGAACATAATCGGTGCAGCCGTTTTTGAATAACTACGGAACCCTACACTGAGCGTGGGCTGGCTTGCTCTTGGCCGGTTATTTGTAGTGACAACAACAATATCAGGATGCTTAGCCAAGTTGCCAATCGCTATCGCTTAATAGCGTATCGTAGTTTTTCCTCTCTGTTACTCTTTCATATTAGTGCGACAAAGACAGTTAGCTACCTTTAGTTTGTGATTGACGATTAAGCGTTAGCGATTGGCAACTTGGCTAATCACCCAGTTTATTGGTCGATGGCAAAAAAGTTGAGCATAGTTAACCTTTTAACCGCCATAGTCTGATATATCATCAGCAGAGATCGGACAAAATGTGCGTCATTGTTCGCAATAATATGGACATGACTCCAAAATGGATTGAATAATTAAACAGTTAATCATTTTCAAAAAATGACATATTTAACACTGGGAATTATGAAAACCTTTGTAAATAATCACCAAATAAAATTTCAAGAAATTATTCGCTAAGTTATTGATTTGATCAACTTTGGAGTCATGTCCATATTATTGCGAACAATGATGCACAATTTTTCGAACTGTACAAACATCCATATTTCTGGGGTTAATAAGATAATGGTTGGAGGTTGTCTGGAAGAGATCGCTTTTTAGCGATAAGGCCGCCTTTTGTGACCTCTGTTTTTTTTGTATTTCTTTTGTTTTTGTGAACTTTTTGTTCTTTATTACGTGTGAGGTGTGCAATAAAGAGTTTTGTATTGTATTGTATTGTATAATATGCCCTTTCCTTAATGGGCCAACTTTAAACATGGACTATAAAAAAAATACAAATGCATGTTTACATAATTTTAGTAGCATAAGTTTGCATAAAACCAGCAGGAATCAGGTGACCGTGACTATGGCAATAACAGACAGTAAAAAGTTTATTCACCCATATGCCTTTCGGCTCTTGTCAGTTGAGTATTTCTCAAATATGTTGACAGGAGTCATCGCACTTTTTTTGTAGATGCGTAAGTAGTAAGACTAATATTCCTCCACGCTCACTGTCATCATGATTAAAAGCGCAAAATTATATGAGAAATAACCTGTAACTTACTACATTTAGTCATCGAGGTATGAAAGTTGATTCTTTTTGATAATGTATACAGTGTGTTAACATCATGTAGGCTTTTATTGAAACCGAAGATTGAGATATAGATTTTTAGCCAAATCGTACTTAAGCCCCCTTTGATTAAATATTATAATTTTAAACGAAATCAATTTTCTAAGAAAATGACAGTGAAAAGCAATGTACTTCAACAGGAATCGTTTATTAGCGCTTGAAAATGACAGGCTGCAGGCCCCCGCAGCGCTTGACAACGAAGCAGGACACGCGTAATATTGAGCATTCAAAGGAAATAAAATTCATTCTACAGTTAATAAAATTAATAAATACTCTTTATTATACCGCAAATAAAAAGTAATACAAATCAAAAATTAATTATTGATTAACAAGGTAGGTAGGTATCAACAGTTTATTTTTTATTTATTTAATTATTTAGCTATTAAGGACATCAACAGCAATTACAAAATACTTAATCTATGAACATAAACAGTAAACAAAGCCAATTAAAGATATTTTATTTTTTAAGTCTTAATACTTGAAAACCATTACCAGTAATGCGTATTATTACCCATTTTTGTAAAAGCCTGGGTCATGGTAACACACTGTATAGCTACTACACATAAAGTAGGTACTTCTCAACCAAAAATCACATTCTCTTGTAAATCAATTTAATTGGCTGTTTTAAGCCGAATTTTGCTCGAGAGGCGAATTTACATTGCAAATTAGGTAGTCGATAGGCAGTTGGTAACGATATGAAAACATTACGGATGAACAGTATAATTCTAATTTAATTGGACTTCAATTTTATTTAATCTGAGGGAGTATCTTAAAACCTCCAGGATGCTTAGCCAAGTTGCCAATCGCTAGCGCTTGGTAGCGTATCGTAGTTTCTCTCCCTGTCACTCTTTCATATTAGTGCGACAAAGACAGTTAGCTGCCTTTCGTTTACGATTGACGATTAAGCGTTAGCGATAGGCAGCTACAATAATTATTCCATCATGCAATGAGACACACCAAGTATTTTATGTTTCACGAAATTCATGACATAATTATGGCGTCTAATGTTTTTTCATGTGTTAATTTTTTTTTTTTAATTATCATTACATATATTTTAATACAAGGTACAATTAAGTAATGACATTACGACTTATGGGGCCTCCTGAACTTTGACGTGCTAATTAACAATTTTAAGCTGATTGACAAAAAAAATGTGTACCTATTTATCTAAGTGACGGATTAAATACATTTTTTGACCTAGTTCTCATCTCTAGTTAAAGTTATTTGTCTCCCAGATTCAAATACCGCCATTTAAAACCTACAGTATTCAAATTGAAAAGAAATTAAAATTACCACCGGGACCTCGAGGAGTCTTTTCTTTAGCATAATTAGTACCAAGAAGTATATTAAAAACAGCGTGTTCTCAAAGCGACTGAGGCGAAACTCTTTTCTGGTATAAAATACGCATAGAGAAGCAGGAAGTAAGAATAAGTGCCCACTTATTCAAGAAATGCAAAGGAATGTTAGCTCGTTTAATATGAGATTAAGATTGCGTAATACCTGCAGTTTACGAGTTCATGAGAGCAAACTTGTTCGCTTCGTCGAGTTTTGAAATTTCATATTACCACAACATCTATTATTCGAGCATTTCCTATTGTAGTTCTAGTATAATTTGGCTAAAAATATACTGTCAAACGTGAACAGAAAACGAACTAAGAGTGATTCTGAATGATTACGTGGGCGAACTGAAAATCGTTAGATATATGAGGATCAAATGGTGTCTCAATATAGATCAGAGGCGAAAGTCATGAAAAGTGACTGCCATCTTAATTTTTTTAATTTTTGACCCAAACATGCTGAAAATCGACACCTGATAATCCTATGGTCCCTAAATATGGATCCGAGGCAAAAGTGACTGTCATCTTATTTTTTTTATATTAGGCCCAAGCATGCTGAAAATCGACACCTGGGAATCCTATGGTCCCTAAATATGGATCCGAGGAGAAAGTTATGAAAAGTGACTGCCATTTTCATCTTTTTAATTTTGTGATCCAAGCTTGCTGAAAATCAACATCTAAAGGTGCGGTTAAACTAAAAGAGCATTCGCTGTTCTAACCTCCCACTCTACGAAATTCGATCGGTAAACAAAACGTGATTGGTTGATTTCGTAGAACGGGCGCTAGAACAGCGAAGTTCTTTTGGTTTTGGTTACGCACCTTAAGAATCCTATGTTCCCTAAATATGGATCCGAAGTGGAAATCATGATAAGTGACTGTCATCTTCACTTTTTTTTTATTTTATTTTTTTTTTGGTCCAAGCGTGCGGAAAATCAACATATTATTATCTAAGAGTCCTATGGTCCCTAAATATGGTTCAGAGGTGAAAATCATGTAAATTGACTGCTATCTTCACTTTTTTCATTTTTGGGCTAAGCGTGCTGAAAATCAACATCTAAGAATCCCAGTGTCCCTAAATATGGATACGAGGGAAAATATCAAAAAACAACCGCCATTTTGAATTTTTAAATTTTTGATCCTTGTGTAAGAAACTACTGAAAACCAACTTCTGGGGGCCCGGTAGGTCAATGCGGAAACCAGATAAACAATGAAACGACTTGCTTAAGATAAGTCTGTGCGTTCATTGGCGCACTGTGGCGTGTCCTATGTCCAGCAGTGGACTTAAATGATGACGTACTAACATTAGACACTAGATAGTGAAGTAACATTATTAAAAATCATTTGAAATGTAATTTATTCGGAACAACTACAGCGTTATTATTATGTTAAGAACCGGGTGCTTACGTGGAATATTTTAATTGCGACAAGAACAGTACTCGACAATCACTTACTCATTTAAATGTAATTAGGTACTTTAAGAGAGACGTGTCAAGTTTTCAAACGCGAAACTTTGCGCGTTACTTAGTGATACTTGTGGTTTAAATCTCGGATGTCTCTTTCAACAAGAAGTGTCTTAATTATATGGAGCGATAGTCTTTTCAAAAGCAATGAAAGAAGGAAATACATCGATAACAGAAAGAAAGCTAATGACACCAGTTACGAATTTCCTTTTCTTTTTTCAGTACAAATGGCCCTCAGAAGTCTTGACTTGACAAACAATTAGGTACTTCTCACACTAGTGCGTAAAAAGCACCATCTGTAGGTACTGAAATAGTACATTACGATACAAGTGCGAAAAAAATGAAGTTCGAAGCGAGTAGAGGTAAATTAAAATCGACACGAGCTACGAATTTTGTGCGCACGTGTATCGTACGACGTTTTTCAGTATATATGGCACTCCGGAGAGTTCGATCTGACATTAACGAACCACTTCTCACACTAGTGCGTAAAAAAAGGACCGTCCGTAGTGAAAAAAATCTTCTTGATTTCTTGATGAGTAGGCAGAGGAGGAAATCACGGAAAACTCACCTAGCCAACAAGTGGGATATACAAATTGTCAGTGACTGGTGAAACAATCTATCTAGTCTGGAAGACAGAGATAGACAGAGAGAGAGAAAAAGATATGAATCAGAGATGATAATCATGAAAAGTGACTGCTATCTTCACTTTTTTTCATTTTTGGCCCAAACGTGCTGAAAATCAACATCGCTAGTGGTAGTACCTCGTGCAGGGTCCGCCCGGATAACTACCACCGTGTTACCCATTAATTTTCTGAATGATTTTCCCGAGACTGACCGAGATTCTGAATGATTATTATTCTATATCTTTAAGGTCAACACTAAGCTTCTTGTACAAAAAAACTCTCGAATCTGACCAATAACGCACCCAAATTACACAAATCGACAGATAAATGGGAATATTCATCTGTGTCCTATACACAAAATAAACGTCCTATCAACCTATACTGTCTCCGTTCCGTAGTCGGCAATAAAAAAAATAGAGCCGGCTACGTTTGATTAAGTCGCTGCTAACAAGATAGCAAAGCTTTTAGAAGTCAGTATCTAAATAAAATTGCGGAATTACTTTGGCTGCTCAACATTCTCTGCAGGGACGTGTCCCGACTCCCGTGTTACAAAAGCGTTCGTTTTGTTTAACATTTATTTGAGTTTTATGGTGCTTGTTGATTGCGTAGTTGGGTCCATTGAAAAATAAAATTAGGTCCTTTAGGCGGAGTAGGTCATTTTCTTAGAAAGTCACTTTCGGGATAGGTCATGTTCGGAAGATGTCACTTTCTGAGTACGCCACTTTCAGAGAGCGTCACCTTTGGAGTACACCACTTTCTGAATTTGTCACATTCGTACTTAGTCACTTTCTGAGTTTGTCACATTCTGAATTCGTCACTTTTTGCATTTTGTGGCTGTTCTGTACATTTCCGCAAGTTGGCCTCTAAGAAGATATGGATAGTAGACAGGTATGGAACCGATTGCCATTAAAAAAACGTAAAAATATTTTTTTATTTTTTGTACTAATTGTATGAGGAAGGTTATTTTCAATTGTGGCTTTTCTAGACTTTCTAAGAAAATGACCTACTCCGCCTAAAGGAATTAGATATATACTTTAAGGCCTTAATCAAAATAAAAATCAAAATGCGTCGATTGTGTTACGATACAAACTGTAACTGTGTACTCTGTTCAACAACTTTTGGCAGAAGAAAAAGGTGGAAAATTTAGAAAATGTAAGTGCGTTTTATCGATCTCTCACAGAAAATTTGAATTTGTTGCACTTTTTCATTCTCAAAAGTTGTTTTTGTTGTTGTTTAACTTCGTAACACAAAACATATGACGTAATTTTTTTTTTCTAACCTATGACTACGTACATTTTTTTTCAATCGCCCAGTTTATGATTGTTTGTTCAAGTTATTTATCATAGCCACGAAAGCTACCTAACAATATCCAGAAAATTCACGGTTGCAAGGGATAGCTGTAGATAATTTCGTGGATTGTTCCAATATCACTGAGTGGGTCGGTTGAGTTTCGTCTATTAAATCGCTTGGATAATTCATTATTGTTCATTTCATTTCCTAGACTTCGATCAATATGCATTTCGTAAAACTGAAAGATACATTACATTACATTTAACCGACTTCAAAAAAAGGAGGAGGTTCTCAATTCGACAGTTTTTTTGTTGTTGTATGTATATGTTACGAATATCTCATTTTTTTTGTGATTGACCGTGTATAACCCTGCGATGGTCCCGTTGGATCTCGGAGAAATCGAGGGATCTCTTCAAATGTTATAATATAATGGTAGGTACAGTCGACGTGAAAGATATCATTACGGCTTAGGTGCCAAAAATATATTTACACAACCTTAATGTCAAGGCAATAAAGTCGTGTAAATATATTTTTGGAACCTAAACCGTAATTATATCTTTGACGTCGACTGTACATGTATGGCGCTTTTGGTAATTTTTATTCATTTACAAGAATTTGCATTCAGAAAATAGGATTTGATGATAGAAAACCAATGATGGAAAACACAGATGATTAGGATCTTGGAGAAATCGGTAGAAGTGGGTTGTTTTTAAACTTTTAATTTGATGATTATCATTATTAGTGACAGAACGTAAAGAGAAAAATCGGGACAGAAAAGAGAATGGTCTACGCTAGCTGACTTTGCTTATCCGGAGCTGAGGAAGGAAATTATTTAATTTTAATCGTATTTTGCCATAGCAATCTTAGCAGCTTCATCATCGTGACTATTCAGAGGTAGGAAGAGATACTAACGAGACAGCAAAATTAATACTTTCTCATGAAAACCTTTGATTCAATTTTTTACTTTTCGCAACGCAGCTTCATCAGGCCTACTACCGCGAACACCGAAGTTCGCAAATTTAGGGGTTCTTTCTCTATCACTCTAATGACCCCTTCTTTGGAGTGACAGAGACAAATCGCCGAAATTAACGAACTTCGGTGTTCGCGATAGCAGCTCAGGATGCTTAGCCAAGTTGCCAATCGCTAGCGCTTCAGTAGCGTATCGTAGTTTTCCCTCTCTGTCACTCTTTCATATTAGTGCGACAAAGACAGTTAGCTGCGATTAACGATGAAGCGCTAGCGATTGGCAACTTGTCTAAGCACCCAGATGAGGGATATTGGTGTAGTCCGTACCAACTGACAGCTATAATTATAGTGAGGACCGCATGCCGACCGCAGCACTATTAATAAATTGTGTGCGATGGAAGTTAACACACAATCGTAATGCGGTGATGCATTCGTGTGTAACAAGCTTTATAATAAATAGTATGAACAGCGCTCACTGGCGCGGATGTTTTTTTTTATTTATTTATTAGAGACCAAACAGAGTTAAGTGTACATAATTTTGAATAAAACTAAAATTACTTATAGTATTAAACATGCACTTAGCTCCTCAGCAGTTCTCACCGAGAAATACATAGATATTTAAGTTTACAAATTAAACAGGCTTATGTAACTAACATACACAATATTACCACTAAAGATACCGAAAAGAAAAAGTAAAAATTTACATTGCTTTATTCCTCTGGGTCAGTGACACTTCAATCCCTTAGTCGACTCTTACGACACCCGCAGGAGGAGTTGAAGTGACATCATCCCGAATGATGTCGATGCTCTGCCAATCCGAGTATCCAGTTCTTTGTCGTTAGACAACGTAGATGTTGTGGTCGAGCCGAGGTAGCAAAAGTGATCTACAACTTCAAGGATGGAATTTAACATTATATCCATTAAAATGCTGTTCTGTAAGAATGTGAATAAATTGAGTAAAAAAGCGCTTTCAAAGAGTTTTCCACGATTTACCATTTTAATTAAATTTGCAAGTAAATATTTGAATCCCTTCAATTTTGTCCAGTGAATATCAACCCATTTACAGAATGTTTATTGGTTTTCATTCAGAAATAACTTTTTCGGTGGTCTTGTGCTAATAAAGACCTAGAATCGGACAAAGTTTTTGCTTGTGTGACCATTTATTTGCTGTATACGAAATGGCAATTCTGTCTATAAATAAATATCGTCCGTATACTTACTCAATCTCGTATACAGCAATCAATTTATGGGAATGTCACCTTTATTTCACTCTGGATACGGGTTTTTTATCTTCAAGTCAGATACGAGGTTGGCTAAGTAGGTATAGTGGCGATATACACGATGCCCGCTTGCCCGCGGCGACATAAGCATTCATGACGTCCTGAATAAGCAAAAAAGTTTATATATTAACCGGTTTTTTTATGTTTCCAGATACTACGCCATCTTAAAGCCGCTGAACGTCACGTGGGAAGCCAACGCACGACGAGCACTCCACACCGCCTGGGTGTGCGCTGCCCTGGCCAGCCTGCCGCAAAGCTTCATATTCCATGTGGAAGAGCATCCTGACGTCGCAGGGTATGTAGACTATGTATAACCTAGACTCCGGCGAATGGGCTGGAAGCCAACGCACGACGAGCTCTTCACACCGCCTGGGTGTGCGCTGCCTTGGCCAGCCTGCCGCAAAGCTTCATATTCCATGTGGAAGAGCATCCTGACGTGTCAGGGTACGTACACTATATGTAACCTAGATCTCAGAGAATGGGCTGGAAGCCAAAGCACGACGAGTACTCCACAC